>JANVCC010000060.1:540625-617181 GCA_025345505.1 Todiramphus chloris collaris | reverse complement strand
GTAAGGTAAGGTAAGGTAAGGTAAGGTAAGGTAAGGTAAGGTAAGGTGGGACTTCCATGGTGCTCCTTGTGTGATGAACCAGTCTGTATCACTTCAGCAGCAAGAGCTGGGGGATAGTGGGGGTGGCTGGGCAATGTCTGTGGTCCCTTCCTGTGGGCACTGTGCCTGTCCTGGGATGTGAGGGCAGAACTGAGCCTGTGCTCAAGGCTTCCCCCAGTACAGCAGAGCCTAATAACTAGAGCAGAGAGATGTCCAACCTAAACCTCCCCTGGCACAACTTGAGGCCAGTTCCTCTTGTCCTGTCCCTTGTCCCTTGGGAGCAGAGCCTGACCCCCCCTGGCTCCAGCCTCCTGTCAGGAGCTGTCAGAGCCAGAAGGTCTCCCCTGAGTCTCCTTTTCCTGCCTGTGCAATGTCTTGATTCCTCCAGACCTTGCAGCATCCCACTTCCAGGTCCCTGCTCCTACAAACAGACCATGTTTCTGTGACTTGCTGCTTTTAGGCTCAAAATCCCCAGCATGTGAGGAAAAAGCAAGGGCAGGACTGAGAGACAGTCTGCACCAGATGCGCCGGGGGCTGTCCCCGCATGCCAGCACAACCTGCCAGCAGGCACCACGGGAAGGGCTGCTGCGAGCCTCTGGATGTTCTCTCCCCAGCCCTGCGAGAGTGTTGTTGGTGCACGTCACTGGGCTTTAGCTCAGCTTTCGTTTTGTTGTAAGTACAAATAGGGGAGTCCCAAGTGTGTCTGCAACCCGAATGTGAGACTCCCAGTGGCAGGCAGCCCAGCAGTCAGCAGGGGCAGCATGTCCCATTTGGCCTGACATGACCGGTGCATAAACGCTGCAACCTGCTACAGCGCTTATTCCAGAGATCCCAGGGGTGCCGTCTTTCCTGGAAAGTCTGTCAGTCTCTGCTCAGACACAGGTTTAGCTTCCTGCCTTAGAAAGCTTAAAGAGAGGTGGTGGCAGGCCTGCTGTGCCTCTGCTGCTCTAGGAAGCCATGCACAGCACTGCTCTTTGGAGGAGGGCTGTGCCCTTCCTGGGCTCGCAGGGCCATGAATTCCCACCTGAGGGTACCTCGCGGTCCTTTGCGAGTCCAGCACCGCTGAGGGGAGAGAAGCCCCTCCAAAGCGTGCAGGGTGGGAACTGTGGCATTAGTGATTGCTCTGGCACTCAGCGCTGCGGGCACGGGGACACATAGGCACTCGACTGCTGGCAGCAGCATGATGGCTGCAGACGTGACGGGGGTGCTAAAGGAAGATGTCTGTGAAAACACTGGCCTGAATATCCCCCTTTCCCTATGACCTCTGTCCTGACACAAGGGGCAATGTCTGGGCAAATTCAAAATGAAACTTCCGTTCACTGAGCTCTTCCTATACCCTCCATCCTCGTGAGTGCTCGCAGAGCTGAAGTCTGTGGTTAGAAATGCCCAGAGCAAGTGACCTGCCAGCCCCTCGCTGGGCTCAGCTCCTCACGGCATGCAGTTTGCTTTGGTGGGGGCAGCAAACTGGCAGGCACAGCAGAGTGAGCGAGGGCAACCTCAGTGCCCCCACAGGCAGCCAGGGAGAGGGTGGAGGGGCATGGCCCTGCCCAGCCATCCCCAGTGCTCCTGGGCTGGACCAGGGCATCACGGGCTCCTCTGGCAGCCAGGTAGCAGGACCAGGGTATCTCATGGGATCCAGACCTGAAAAGCAGGGATTCACTGACACCCCTGCAGAGCTAGAAAGCAAGGGTGAGAAAGCCCAGCTTCTGCCACCAAGAGACACACCAGTCCCCCCTAGACCTCCTGCCCCTGAGGATGAACCATGGGCCTCCTGCTTCTCTTTGCCAGGCTGGAGACTCCTGATCGACAGTTCTCCTATCTGGCACCTTTGCAGTAACGTGCCCGAGGGCTGGAAAAGCCCCAAACCTCTCTGGCACGGGTGTATATAAAGCACTAATAAACAAGGATGCAGCCTCCAGGGCAGCCACAAACACGGGCAAAACAAGAAAGAGTTCATGTACCAGTACAAAAGCATCATAAATACTCTCCCACTGCCAAAAGACCTCTTCAGTCTTTTACTAAATCTCATCACAGGAACAATTTACAAGCCAATAATGCTGAACAACTCCATTCCAAACTCTGTGTTAAGCTTTATTTCAGGCTTTCACACTTTATCATGTTAGCACCTCCTGGGCTGGCACCGGACTAGCACATGCCAAGCTGAGAAACGGAAGCGATGGAGTGGGGCTGGTCTCTGCGTCTCTAAGTCTCCCAGTCAGGAAAAACTGCTCTTTCAGAGGCACCCAACTTGCAGGGTGGGCTTTGTGTCCCCTTCCCAACTGAATGCCTTGTGATGGGGACTTTTCTCCACAAAATCCTTAATCATTATCCCCTAAAATGCAGCTCTTCAGTAAGAGCTCTATCCTGGACATCGTCCATTCTTGTCTTGCAGGTATCTCCAGGCCCTAACTCCTGTGGTCGCTGGAGTCCTGGCGCATCCAGGAAAAGCTGGATATTCTGGGCTCCATGTTCTGATGATCACCACACTAGGCAGAGCCCTCTGCATGCTTCCAGCCCTGCCAACAGAACCCATCCTGCTGGAAGCCCCATCTCTCCCTCTCGAGACGTGCAACACCCACTCTTGTATCAACAATAGCCATCGACCAAGAAGCTGAAGAAACTACATGGGAACCAACATGCCGTAAATCATGGAAAAACACCCTTGTAGACTGAGTTTGAGAGAGAACTTAATGTAATTATCTTAATAAGAGGAGAACATCCCTCTTTGGAGGTCATCTCCATTAACTAATGCAATCCTATTCAGTTCTAATGTAATTGTGTAAGCTTTGTGTCTCCCATCCCAGAGCCGGGCTCATTACAAGAACAATACAACTCTGTTACATTCGGTGTGGAGGCACCGGTGTCCTGATTCGCTTGCACACTGGTACCAAAGAGCTGGAAGACACAGCTTGCAAATGTTCAGTAAACAATGAGGCAATGTAAAAGGAGATGGATGCTGGAGGATCACCTGGGGGACTGGCAGGGTCTTGCTGCGTGCTCAGCAGCAGGAAGGTGTAGACCTTTCCCAAAGCTGGTCGCTCACGGGTTTTCCATGACTCCGGAAGGCAGTGATGCTCCATCACCCCTCTCTGTTGCTGAGGTTGCTCCGAGGTTCCCTGGCTGCAAACGTGCAGAGCAATCTCCGGTGGCTTGCCCTGAGAGGACACATTACCAATGGCTGCTTAATTCAAATTGCAGCTCCTTTAGAAAATACTTCTACAAACATTGACACTCCAGAAAAAAGCTCTCTTTAGCCTTTTATAAGCTAGGAGTTTATTTTGTTAATATTTTTCTGCATGGCGAGTTTCAAATGAGAACATTCTGAAAGTAAATTGGCAGAGTATTTATTGCTGTTTATTTCTAAGCAGCTATAAGCCAATAATAATAGAGAATCCTCTTCAAGTGAAAACTAAATTCCTTTTGGTTAAAATGCTCAGCGCGAAGTCTGAAGCTGTGTTTTGTCAAGCAGATGCAGAGTGTCACCTTATAACGCCCATGCTAATGGAGTAATAGGATTGGGGCTGCAGCTAGCTACCCAGATCAGCACGATAATCCTGGCCTAGAGAAAACAATCCTATGCTGAGCTTTACTGCTCTGGAGAGAGGCCATCCCCAGCTGCCCCGATGGCAGACACACACACACACACATCGACACGAACACGCTGGGGTTGGCACTTCATCCTCTAACCACCCACAAATGACACAAGCGCTCAGCAGAACGATGGCTGGGGTCCCCCCACCGAGCCCTGGCGTGCTGGGAAACCTCAGGCGCACTTCTGCCCAATGGATCTTTGTTAGCCGGGGACGCTGCGCGGTGGCAGCACACGGCAAACCACCCTCCTGATGCTGGGGGCATGCAGACTGGCACGGCACCGGGCACCTCCAGGGCCAGAGTTGTGCTGGGCACTCCTATAGCACCAAGCCCCTGGAGCACGGCCTGGGTGGTGTGGAAGGAGATAAGGTGGGTGGCAGTCAGGGACCAGCTGAGCCTGGACCCAGCTGCAAGTGATAAAAGCACCACTGCTCTGGTTTGGGAGGAGTATTTAAGAGTGGGGATGAAGCATCTCAGCTTTCTGTCTGAGGGCTGATAAGGAGCCTTGGAGTTCTGGGTGCTCTCTGGACTAGGACTGTCAGCTACAGCAGAGGTGAGTGGAGTATTGAGCATGGTCTGTGGATGTGTCCCCAGGAGCTGAGAGCTTGGCTGCAGGTGGCAGGACCTTTCAGGTGCAAACCATGTTCTTCAGGGCTGCTGCTCAAAGGCAGTGCTCTTAGGAGTAAATACGGGGGTAAAAAGTGAACTGTGGAGGATTTTGTTTATTCCTCCTGGAAGCCTACCAGTTCCTGAGGCTCAGGACAAGCAGTGATGGGATCCATGAGGCAGTCCTCAACCTCCTGCGAGGTTTCCCTGCCCCCACAAGTGGAGTAGCTAGCCCAGGCTCCTAAGGAGAGCCCAGGACGCTGCTGCAGGGAGAACTGAACTTGCAGCTTGGCCTCTGGTGTTGCTCCCCATCCTGTGCAGTGTGGCTGGTGGCCAGCAAGGCAGGAGAGCTCCTTGCAGAGGGTTCTGGAAAGTGGTGTGAGTTGGACACCTCTGCTCTGGGTGCTTGGAGCTGTTCTGGTCTGGTTTGACCAGGAACTGAAGAGCACCTGATGGGGAGATCTTCATCTGCAGTGCTAAAGCTAGTGGGAGTGAAAGATCGGTGCGTCTGTCTGTGCTGTGGGCAGGAGGGATCACAGACACCCACCTGCTGGACTGGCAGTAGTTTTCCTCCAGAAGTATAAGCAGATCCTGGATTTGCTATTGGCTTATCCTGGATTTTCCCTGAAAATCATAGAATTCATTTGGGTTGGAAGAGACCTTTAAGATCATCAAGTCCGCCTTTGAGCTGGGCAGCATCACATGCACCTGTGACACTTCTGCACCTACTACACCAACACCAGCCACTGTGCCGGGGGGAAAAGGTGCTGGAATGAGCACAGCGCTACCAGAACTGCGCTGGAGCCTTTCCTGCCTCGGTGGGTGTCAAGGCAGAGCCTGGATGTTTCCTGGCAGCAGAGGACAGGGCTGGGAGCACCCCGAGCTGGCTGGCTGCCAGACCAGGTCCTGCAGCTCTGCCCCAGCCTGTGAAGAGATGTGACCCCTTCCCAGCCACGCAGAGTTCAACAAACAGCAGCCAACCGCAGGCTTCAGCCTGGTTTGACCCGCAGTGATTAAGAACAGGGCTGGTGATAGTGGTTTGCAGGCAGAGGAAGGAGCAAAACCATCCGTGAGCCCGCTGGAGAGCCTGGCAGCCGCTGGCACTCGCCGGTGAGGCACGCAGCGCTGCTCTGCGCTTTCCCAGCCCCGCACCCAGCGAGGCTGCTCCTACAAAACATGAAGGGTAAGAAAGGAAGGATGCCAAACCGCTAACAAAACAAACCCTGCTGGTGCGAGGAATCCCAGAAGTGTCTGGAATTTGCTTGTGAAGCTGGGCAGCCCCTGTTGCCCATCTGCTCTTCTGGTCTCTCCAGTCACATGCTCCTTTCCTCATTATTTTACCAATTAAGCATTGCAACAGTCTCTCCCCAGGTTTGAAGAGTGCGTGGCAGTGCCTGGCGACTGAAGTGACTCCCTTTGCTCTGAGCAGAGCCTGGTTTGTGCTTCCTGGGTCTCTTGCTCACCCAGCTCCGCTGCCTTGGAAGGTTGTCTTTCTCCAGAAGCATGGATGAGCGTACCTGCTGGGTGAAACCTTGCCAAGCACAGGATTCAAAGCTGGTCCAGGTCCTCCTCCTTCAGAATGAGTTGTATCTGGATCCTAGGGTCCACCTGGGACCTGACAGCAGCCAGGTACCTCTCCAAGGAAAGGAAGGATCAGTTGCTTTAGACTCTAGAAGCCGTGGAGCCATGTGTGACAGTGCCCATGACAGGCACCAAGGGCACCCTGCCCTGCAGCTGGTCTGCCCAGGGTGAGCTCCAGCTCCCCAGCCTGTGCTCCCATCCCATTGCCTAAATTGCAGGGTCTGTGCTGTGCCACAGGGCAATTACTAAAGGAAAAATCCTTTTATCCAGAATACAGTACTTTGTTAATCTGATTAGTTGCTAATTGCTCCAATTTAACTAAAAGTCGGTAAGCTTTAAAATTTAACTGTTAGTTTGCTGTTATGAGCCAGTGACTTGCTTTCCCAGGAGGCTCACTCAGCTTTCCGGGACACTGCTCCATTGCTGCACCCCTGAATGCTCTGCCAGAGGAAAGTGTCTTCTCTGCAGCAGCCCTGAGTGCCAGGGCTGGTGGAATTGAGTCTTCAAGCTCAGGCTCTGAACAAGCACGTACCAGGTTACTGATGCTGGGGACACAGACCTCGGGGCATCCCTGCGCTGGGCTGTTTGCACCAGCTGCCTTTTGAAAAGAAGGGGAAGTTTCTATGAAGAATGCATTCCAGCTGCTGACACATGACACTTCACCACAACTGGAGAGCATAGTGCTTGTTTGCTCACCCTTTATCTTTATTGCTTCCTCAAAGAGTGAAGGAACTGGATTAAACTCATTTCTAATATTGCCACTGGTGTCCATGGGAGCCTTCCCCACCCCTGACAGACCTGGCTAATTGCTGACTGCGATGATCTGCAGTTTCCCTCACACCCAAGGGGAGAAAGGCTTCAAGACCAGGCTCCCATGATGGTGGAACTCATTCAGTGCTCTGTGTGGCCAGAGTCTCCAGCTGCCAAGCTGGCCAGCGCTAGCTCTGATGGGTTCGATCCTGTGCCACTGGGGGCCACTGCCCAACTGACCAGCGAGTGCCTGGGTGCTGATCCCAGCTCGAGCTCTGCATCCCCCTTGTGCTGCAGGAGCCTCCAGCAGATGCTGGAGTTCCTGATAATGCCATTGCCTTCCTGAGGTGATGCCTGGCCTTGGTGGGTGCTAGTCCCATGTCTGCGCCCTGCCAGTCCCGCTGGGAGCACCCCTGGGTCTGTCCTGCTGTGTGTTTGGCAGAGGCAAGTGGGCCTGTGTCCCGCACCCAAGGGTGTGCTCCTGAGATGGGTTCCTTGCGTGGCCTGAGGCCCCTCCGTGGCACAGCAATGGGAGTATTTACTGGTCACACGTAGGCGTTGGACTGTGGCACGGGAAGGGCTGGGAGCTTTCCAAGTGTGGTGCTCTGATTGCTGTGCTTGGGGGGGAGGGCAATCAGCATCATGGGTGAGGGTCTCCTCGGGCCTGTGGAACATCAAACCCCCACAAAACACTTCCATGTGCGCCTTCCCGCTCCCTGCACGTCAGTCATGCCTTATTAATCCATCGGCCGGCATGAACGCTGCTGTCCCCACAAGTGTTCTTTCATGTTTGCCTACAATCTCAATGTCATCGCACAAAATCAAGAGTAATTATGAACAGATACCAGCCCTTCGCTCTCCCTCCCCCTAGCAAATGCTCCTCAACATCTGGTTTCCACAACTGCTCTCAGGGGTGCTTGCAGCCGCAGCTTTGGTGCACAGACCCTCAGAGCAGCTCTGCTGAGAATTAACCTCCACTCCCCTTTCCACCCCTCCCCCACGTAATTTTTCATTTTGATCAGTGATCAGCATCGGGCAGGTTTTGATTCTCCAGCCCAGCGTTTTTGACAGGCTCGTCCTGGGGATCCTGGCAGCACAGGCAGAGCCCTGGCCCTTCAAAGGGACAAAATCTGACCTGTCCTGCAGCGAAGCCACTGTGTCCTGGCTCTGTCCTGTGTCATTTTGCCACCCCCATTTGCCATTTCAGGTCTGGGCTTGGGGAGGGGGGAATAAATGCTGCCTTGGCCATGTACAGAGAAGTTATCCCCTGTCCTGACACTGAGTATTTCTGTTTGGATTGACCTGCTGCCACGCTGAGACAAATACATTTCTAATCAGATCGTCTTGGTCACTCACAACACCACTTGTTGCTTCCAGCTTCCTCTGACGAAAGTGCCCTGAAGTATCCACACTGTTGGGCACAATAATTCCCCTTGGGTTTCTCTGGGAGTGAGAGCAGTGGGACCAAGATTGGTTCCACTCTGCCCTGGGCAAACCCTCTCCCACCACTGGTGGTTATCAGCCATAGACTGGAAAGATGCTGGATGCCCTGAACACTCCATGAGTTGTTTGAAACTGTTCATGTTTGCAATAGAAGCACAACACGTGCTGACAATTGAACTAATCAGGGACCATCGATGTCTCCTCTGGGCTGATTCCTTTGCTGCACGCTCTGATGGTTGCCTGGCCATCCCACTGCCTGCAATTATGCAAACATTCCCATTCACATGGTCCTTATTACGGGCAGAAGATGTGCTGTAATCCCGTAATTTTTGCTGAGGCCGGGAACTTGCTGCATCAGCTTTTTGGGCCCCTTGTGCAGATGATTCTTCTCTACTGCCCTTTTAGAGGGGGAAGATGGTGTGAGGGATCTGTGGGTTCTGAAAGGCATCACCAAGAGTCCCAAGCATATCCCATCCCACTTCCTGAGCTCACGGGTGCTCCTGTGACCCACTGATCCAGCTGTGACTTGCTGCCAGCAGCAGGGGTGCACAGCTGGGCTGAGGGATGTGCTGAGTGTGTTTCCCTGTGTGCCAGCAGCTGGGGTAGAGTGAGGTGTGCAGTGACCCCACTGCAACCCAGCAGCCACCTCAGCAAGGCAAAAATAGTTGGATAATTACAACTTTCATAAAGAAAGCAACTGCTGCACCTCTGGGCAGCCCTGCTCCAGCAGCAGGGTTGCTATTTCGCTGTATGTTAACGTCTCTTGCCAACCAGAGGATGCTCTCTGCTGCCTGCTGCTCTCCCAGCAAAGAGCTTTCGGGTGCCTCTGACCACAGTTCAGGGTGATGGGCACCATGCCCTGTGCTCCGTTCCCTCCACAGGCATCACCGTCTTCCACTGGACTGGGAAACACAGGTTGTGTTTAAAATGAAGAGAGAAAGAAGGGAAAAAAAAAAAATCTATTAGACATCATACATTTAACCAATTCTGACTTGACCAGAATCCAATAAAAAGCAGGTCACACAACATTTTCATTGCTAATTGGTTTGACTGTTAAAATTTAAATGCGGGAAGTTACTTTAATGACAGACCGAGTGGACCTTGTTAACCTTTCAAAGGATTTTAATTAATTTATATACGTTCTAAAAAGCTTTGCACTTCTCCCTGTGGTGCCACAGGCCTTGCTGCCTTGGCCGCTGTCCTGCGCAGCCCCAGCTCTCAGAACAGGGGATGAAACCAAAGGCAGCAGTCGAGGTGGCCAGCGAAGCCTGGCCAGCACCAGCCAGGGCACGGCCACCACTACAAGCGAGTACGGAGCGCAAGGGAGGGATATGGGGCTGCCTGGGCACACTTCTGGAAACGGGCAGGTAGAATGGCCCATGTGTAACGGGCCCACGATCCCAACGGGCAGAGCGCAGCCGGGAGCCCCCGCCGGGCACGCCGCTGGCAGCGAGTGGAGCTGGTGGTGGGTGCAGTGGAGCGGGCGAGGCGCTGGTGCAGCCCATCTTGGAGACCTGCTTCCCGGGACCCTGGCACGGCCCCGCTGGAGTTTCCACCACGGGCCAGGCGCCACGCAGGATCCCGGTGTGTTACACCCTGCCAAACGCTTTCTATTTAAATGCAAATTTTGACTTTTCACTCAGCAGCTCCAGAAAGTTTATCACAATGGAATGAGGGTCACAATAATAATTTATCCACGGGCCCCTTTCTACAATTACTGTTTGGATAAGAGGAGTGTTGGTACCCGGGTGGCTGGGAGAGGATCCCTGCAGCAGCATCGGGCAGCCAGGGAAGGGAAGGAGCACGGTCACGCTGGTGCCCGGCTGGGTTTGTTTCCCCGGAATAACATCAACGCACGACGCTGCGTGCAGAGGCGTCCCATGATCCGCAGGCTCCCCCAGGTACCACCCTGTTTGCCACTGGCTTTGGCAGAGCTGCCAGGCAGGGGCAGAGGAGCCCACGGGCAGGGTCTGCAGACCACACACACATGGGCAGAAAGTTCTCCGTGTCGAGGCTTGGCGAGGTGCCCGTCCCCTCGCCGCAGCACAGACCGGTGCGCACACAGTCGGTTTCTGACACCCATTTCACACAGGCTGGCACCAGGCTCCCTTCCAACACTCCCTTTCCAACAGCCCCCAGTCAGTGTCCTGGAGTGAGCAGCACCACGGTGACGATCACTCTGTGCTCATCCTTCACTGGGCCACCTGGGCAAAAGCCCACAGCGCCCCCGAGAACAAGCTGTCCCTCTGAAACGCACAAAACGCGGCATCACTAAAATCACACAGCACCTGTACATTCAATAATGTTATAGTTTCAAAGCCAAGCACTCAGAGTCAGGAAATGTTAAGACCCAGGTCGCTATCGCCATCATCACTGTGGCTGTTTTGCTCAGCCGCACCGGGGCAGAGCTCCGACCCGCGCAACGAGCGCTGAACTTCCTACAGCTCTGCTCTTGTTCGGCATTTACCTGCTGGCCGTTCTTCAGTGCGTGGCCCTGCCAGAGGAACCCTGTTTGAGACTGTGCTTGCAAGACAGAGCGTTTATATGATGTGCCAGGGAGGCTTTCCTGCAAGGCCCATCAGCACAGATACACCAACAGATGAGCGTTTACCTCACAGTGCTCTTACAAGGTACCAGGAATGAAACTTCTCAACATCGCAAAAAAGGGCAGAGATGCAAGAAGATTAAAATCAATAGTTTCCACTACTTGAGGGAATTAAGAGAAGTAAAAAAAACCAGCAAGCCTACCATGTGGCATCATCTCACCCCCTCCCTGGTTCATCAGCAGGACAGGGATTATCACAGCGCCCGTCCCACGTGCAGCCGTTGCCCAGGCGGCTGGTGCCCGTGTGAGCGGTGGAGCTGGTAGCAGAAAGGGGCAGGACTCCCCTCAGCAGCTCTCCAGATACCTGGGGACAGCCAGAAGGACAGGAGCTCAGTTTGCTGGGCACCTCCCAGCCCCAAACAGGAAAAGGCAATGCTCTCCTGCCCTAATCCTCTGCTTTTTCCAGACTCCTCACACTGCTCTGCCAGCGCCAGCAGCCCGGGGTGAATGGGCACCTCGCACAGCACAGGGGGCAGCTGGCACCTCACGTGAGGCCCCGTGTGGGACGTGTCCCTGGCACCGTGTGCTGCCGTTCCCTGCACTGCCCGATGCCAGGACAGGGCACGCAGCACGGCTGCCTCCCGAGCCCCACCAGCTCCATGGAGAGCAAGAGCCGTAGAAAAGGGATCTGGAGCCGAGGTCACATCCTTTTTCTAATGTGAATTAGTCTGAGCACTAAATGAGTTCAGACTTAATTGTAAGCATTTTCTGTTAACTAAGCAAGAAATCTTATAATAACACAATAAGGTGCCATTTCACAGCATCCAAATGGAGCAATAAGCGAGGGCCTCATTTGTATGTATTTTTTTTTTCACAGTGATTGCTGACGCTGCTGCTTTTAATATATTCACATTGGCACAGCCATTTGCATTCAGATGCAATTATGAGTTAGAAACTCCCTCCTTTCTGCAAGCTCCAGAAAGGGAGAATTTCAGCCCAGAGACACGTTACTGTTCATTTTGTGGGGTCTAATTAAGGAGTCTGCTCTGGCAGGAATCGAATTCCTATTGTTACCAAAAGGAGCGTCCTGCAAAGAAATAGATTAAATTAAACCAAGCCTTTAAAATTCTTCCTTTTTCTCCACAAAATCTTATTGATCTCAGGCAGAAATAGTTATTTCCTATGGAAATAATGACCCTTTGGGGACAGAGGTCAAAAAGATGCATGAACCGCCGCCATTCCTGCAGCATGTTTCAGGTTACAGCCGTGCCACACACAGTCTGTCACCCGACAGCCAGCACCAAGACCCTCCACACCAGGGAGGGCTCGAGGCTGGCAGCAGAACTGCTGCAGACCCACCAACCCTCGCTCCAGATGGGGAGCAGCAACAGGGTTTTCCGAGTCCCATCAGCAAAGAACCGCGCTCCCCATGGGGCCAAGGGCAGTGCAGGCACTTGCTCCAGCATCCTTGCAAGGGCAGCTGAGCTGGGTGTCCTCCCAGCTCTGGACTACATCCATAAGGAGATCCCATACTGGAGGAAAGGGCTGGCATCCGTAAATCTCTGATATTAAGAGGACACAGAATGAGGCTCCATGGCGTGGGCTGCTCTGGGATCAGAGATATCCACCACTTCCATCAACAAAGACGCTGCAGGAAACTGCAGATAGAAACTGGTGCTCTGCCTGGAACCAGTGCCCTCCCGTATCCCCACCAGTTGCAGCTGTCCCCTGACCCCTCCTGCTCAGCCCATCTCCTTCCCCAAGTTGGTGAACCCCATGAGGTTCTCCCAGCTCCAAGGGAAACCTGACATCTCCTACATGGTCATCCCCAGGACAAAGCCCCCAGCCAGGCTCAGAGAGGAGAATGTCCCCCATCCCAACACCCGCAGCTTGCACTGCTGCCCAGGGCTCTGGAGGACACCTCTTTCCCTGCACCCCCGTGATGGTCAGGGCATGCCCTGGCCATGGGGGTGGCTAGGACAGGTTCCAGCTGCCCGCAGCGGTCCAGCACCCTCCAATGTCACAGGAAGGGAAGGGAAGGGAAGGGAAGGGAAGGGAAGGGAAGGGAAGGGAAGGGAAGGGAAGAATAAAGAAACAAAGAGAAGTCCAGTCTCCAGCACAGAATTTAACTCGCCTCCCACAGGGGTGGGAAGAGCATGGAGGGTCTTGCCCCAACCATAGCACCGAGGCCTCCCCATCATCACCATCCATGATGCTGGTTGTTACGTGTGAGAGCAGTGAGGAGCTGGGAGCTTAGAACCACCCCACAAAGATGTGGGGGGAGAAGGAGGGTCTGTGTTCCCAGCTCCACGAGAGGATCACACTGTGCTGAGACAGACGCTCATCACCCTGACGCTTCCACCTCAATTTCCAGGAGCATCGCTAGGAGCACGTGAGGGCCCAGCCACGGCAGAGTCCCAGCGTAGCCAGGGAAACCGCAGCTCAGCTGTGGGAGCTGATGAGAGCAGGAACCTCGGGTGGTCCTCCAGGGACCAGCCAGGCAGCAGGCTCCTCTGCCACGGCAGACTCAGAGCTGGACTCCTCAGGTGCTGGCGAGCGGCAAGCAGCCTCCTCCTCTAGCCAGGAGGGAGAAGTAGCAGTGGGAGGAGGAGGAGATGGTGTAATTACCGCAGCACCTGAGATCTCATAAAGAGTGCCATGTAGATTACCTCCTCCCGACAGGCTGGAGCTTTGGTTTATAGTTTACACCAGCACATATCGAATTAACCTCAGAGAAAAAGGTTAAACTATCAATCACAAGCTGCAGTTTAAAGAACTGCATTCCCCGTGATATATGGCACTGGCAGGCACGTCAGAACTAAGCCAAAGACTGCTTAAAAGTAACTGGGGATAATGGGCCTGGCTCCTTATGGAGATAGATGTGCAGTGTGTTGACTTTAATATGCTGCATAAATGAGACCCCGGTGTGGAAATATTGCATCACAATGTAAAACAATTTCCTCCATTCAAACAACCCCTAAGTAGACTTCTCCTATTTAATAATCGCTGGGCGGCTCGGCCAGCTCCGGGCTGCCCTCGGCGAGGGCAGAGGTGCCAGCAGGCAGCGGGAGGGCATGTCGGTGCCAGGGGGCACCTGGGGCAGCGCTGGTGCCGGCGGGGACCCAGAGCAGCAGCGGGGCCAGGGGGAGCAGGGCAGGGAGCACCGGGCGGGCTCTGGCACTTGCCAGGCCTGGGGCCTCCCCGAGCAGAGGGCTTCCATTAGCTGCACATGTGTCGAGCAGTGGGGCTGTAATCTGAAGACATGGAACACAGACTGTTTACATTTTTGCAGCCCCAGATAGTTATGTGCTGAATTTCCCTACTGGAAAGAAAAACTGCATGAGCGGGGAATGCGGAGAAGGAGGAGGCTTCTCCCCTCCGAGCAAGGGGCAGGCAGCGCGCCTGGGAGCGGGCGCGGACGCACGGCCTCGCTGCCCCGTGCCAGGGGGCCCCTCCTGGCCCCTGTGCCCTGCAGCCCGCGGTGGTCACACCAGGTAGCCCGGGCGGTGGGACTGCCCAAGCCCTCCGGTTGCTCGTGCCGTGCCGGAGAGCCTGGCAGCTGAGCACGGGCAGGCGGGGGGCCGCTGCCACACGGGCAGATGTGCAGAGCCGGGGTCCCACTCCAGCTGTGCTCCAGCACCGCAGAGCCTTCCACGGCTTCCAGAGCCAGACCGTGGGGCAGCCCCCCCATCCCCGCCAGCTCTGCTGTGGGTGGGGATGTGTCTGCAGCCACGGGCTGGGACAGGCGCTACAAGGCTGGTTTTTAATTGTAAGGAATATAATTGCTAGGTTTGCGCAAAGCTGCTCGTTAGTGCTTCAGGAACTTTGGGAGAACTATCGTTCGGTGCTCTCAGCCAAGGATAACACTGTCCGGTTTTCATTAACCACTTTCTAATTGCAACAGCTACACCAAAGTCATTGCTTTGGCCAAGGAACGGGAAGGGTCACGCCTGTGATGGCACCTCAGAGGCTGGGCAGATGCAACAAGCCTTACCCCTGCCACCCCCAAAAGGGGAGCCCGGCTCCCACGGGCACAGCGCAGCTGGGAGCACTGGGATGGGCAGCTGGGAGCACTGGGATGGGCAGCGAGAGCAAGGGAGAGCACAGACAGGCAAGGCAAGCTCCAGTCCTGCTCGCTGGGCATGGGGTCTCTGCCCTGTCATCCCTGCCCCGGGAGCGCTTGGAGGCGTTGGGGGAACGACCCTGCCCTGGCCCTTCAGACCTGCGCTCGCTTGGGATGGGCTGAGACCAGAGCCGCTCGCTGGACTCCTTGAGCCTCAAAAAGGGCGCATCTGAGGTTGGTGCTTTACCTAACGCGTTGTCTTGAGGAGAAGAAAAGGTCAGTGAGACTTTTGAAATAAAAATGTTTCCATCTCAGTTGAGAAAAAGCCCAGATGGGTGAGCAAAGTTTAGAAAAGGGAAAGAATTGAGCAAGCAATACTGTGAGAAGCTGATAAGAGGAGCTCTAGCAGGAGAATAGGGGAGCCTTGTCTATCAGCCTATTAAAGGCTATTCTTACAAGTTTTTTTTCTTTTCATTAATACGCAGGGTGAATAGAACATTGAATAAAAATCAGTACTTACTGCACAATTGTAGGATTGAAAGGTAACTGTCAACAGAAGGATTGGGGTGACAAAAGGGGCCATTTCAGTGCTTAGCAAATGATTTTCGGCTTGTCATTTCAATAGGCCGTGTTTTTCAGAGATTGTGTTTTTTTGAATAGCGTTTATTACCATGCTTTTTAAAAATTTCATGTTGTCTCTTTGCAGGCACCATTCATTTGCAGATGCAGTATTCCTTTTTGGTTGTCAGAGGGATACTGCTTTAGAAAAATAAAGTACAGTCGTCCAGTGAGAAAAAGGATTCTCTTGTGAAGCTAATGGCTGGGAGAAAAACAATCGAGGCAGCTCCTACCTTCTTGCCAGCCTGACCCAGTTTCTCCCACTGTTCTTTATTCATGACGGCGTGGGCCACCGGTTCTCTCCATTTCAAATTACAAGTACGATGCTGAGTAAGATAAAACTTTTTAAACAGCGAGCCCATCTTCCTTAATGCTCCAGTTTTGCAGCGGGAGACCCTAAGATACAAATAGGTCTCCTATCTCTTGCCCACAGACAAGAGGTCCAATTCTGCAGCCTTTATTCAGACAAAATCCCATTTACCTCAATGGGGGCTTTGCTTGAATGAGCAGTGGGCAATTAATGCTCAGACCTTACAAAAGAGATACGCGGGGTGTTTAACGCATTGTGCGTATGCCCGAGAGGAGAAGCTCAGTGACAAAGTTTTACGGTTATCTGCTTCAAATAAAATCTTTGAAAACATGTGTTGGTTTAATCGAAATGATCATGTTCATTGCTGCGTAATTGCTTGCATAGGTCCAGCATTTGCATGACACTGTACACTATGCAGTAGTGGTTAAAAGGACTTGCATTAGGATTTCATATCATTTTAACAAAACCCACCAATTTTGGCACCCTGGGCTCCTAAGTAGAGAGTAATCTAGAATTAGTGAGAAATAGATTTCATGGCTTTAAGTCACTTTATAGTGTGCAGGTCTTGAACCCTGATCTTTTGTAAATTGAACCACTTGTGAAAAAACAAAGGGCTCTAATCCTTTTAAACTGCCACTGCACATCCCTGGCCCAGTGCCCTTGAGAAGTGATTTAAATGGCATTGAGTATGGCAGTTCAAAACATACTCAAATCTGTTAAGAGGCTGATATCTATGAAGGGAATGGAAGCAGGGTAAAAAAAGCTAATTAAAAGTATTGATGAGTCTGCCAGAGAGAATAATATCCTTCAGCCCTCTGAAAATCACCCGGAGCAAGACGGGGATCCTCCTGAAACGGCCGCTACAGCGCAGAGCAGGAGGGCAGCTGCGAGCAGGAGGGTGCTGGGTGGCTGGTTTAACTGCTGGCTGGTGCTGGAGCAGGGCAGAAGGAGCTCCCCGGGGCAAAACGAGCTCCCCAGGGCAGAAGGAGCTCCCCAGGGCAGAAGGAGCTCCCCAGGACAGAAGGAGCTCCCCGGGGCAGGTCAGGGCCCCATGTGTCACTGGTGCTGCCCGGAGCTGTGCACCAGCTCCACCACCAGCTCTGAGAGCTCTCAGCTGGATGCCAGCTCCCGCGTGAATCCCAGCCCACTTCCCGGGGCTGGCACCCAGCACATCACCCGCTGCAGCCCCGGCCGAACCCCCAGCGGGACCAGCAGCGGTGGCCGGTGGTGTGGGGGCAGCTCAGAGCCCTTCAGGTGCACGGGCATCAGCCCTGGGTCCCAGCCTGGGTGGGCAGCGGGCAGGGACCTTCCCCCAGATGTCCCCCTGGAGCTTCCCCCACCTCTTGCTCTGCGTGGGGCCTCTCCCACCGACCACATTAACAGTCCAGGAAAATCCAGGCTTCTCATCTGGGGCGCTCTTCAGAAGGTCAGTGCCCAGCGCGCAGCCCTGTAGCCTCCAGCCCAGCTCAGGGAGGGGTTTGCTTCTTAAAACCCCTTTTTTCCCTTCCCTCCAAAATACAAGACACCACTTGTGAACTATCCCAGGTGACCTGGAGTTTTCTGTGTTAGGTAAACATTACTAATTCAAAAGCACTTTTCTTTTCAACAGCCAGAATTAAATCAGAACTCTTTCCCGAGGAGCCGCAGCAATAAAGGGTGTGTTAATGAGGATTATCCTTCCTGCCAGCCCCAAGGAGCAGCTGATAAATCAATAGACCCATCACAGGAGCCCTCCTCCCCAGCTCCCCAGCCCGCACCCCGGCAAGGTGTGCGGCAGTGGCAGCGAGGAGAGGCACAGCCAGGGTCCCCCTGGCAAGCGGCCGTGCTCGTGGGGATGCTGGCCATGGGGGGAGAGTGGGGGGTCACGCAGCCCCACGTGCCGGGCAGAGAACCGGCCACCGCTTTGCCTGACTGTGTTCCCCTCACCGCAGGCAGCAAGGCTCCCAAAACCCAGATGCCAGGATGGCAAAGCACTGCCCGGCGCCGCACTCAGGCATCCCTCCTCTCCTCTCTGTGCAGAGGACACTTGGCCTGTTCCTCTTTTTTTCTGTTCCACCAGTTTGCATGTTGGCCTTCCTCATGCCAGGGCCCCACAGGAGCTCTCATTGCTCCAGGTGCCCACAGGGCTGCCCTGGCATCTCCTCTCTGTGCTGTGAGTTGTGCTCTGGTGCCCTCGTCAGAGTCCTGGCCTCCCCGTGTGGACACCGAGACCCGTGTGGTCTTTTCCACCGCAGCAAGAGCTGGAACTCAGCAAGGACAAAACGTTCAGTTTCCTTAGCAATAGCAGAAAAACAAGATTTTCACTTTGAGAAACTTAAAAAAAAAAAAAAAGGATGGGAAAAAAAAAAAAAAAAAAAGCCCTGTTCTGTACCAAACCTGCTGTCTGCTCTTCTCCCCAGGGAAGGCTGAGACAAGGATCTCTGCAATAGAAATGCCTGACTCGGTGTTTAAAGTGCCCTTGTTAGCCCTGCCGTGATGGCTGTCTTGAGAATCACCGATCCCACAGATATTTAAGGCCATATAATTTGCTTATCTCCTTGTACAGTCTTAAGCAGCCCCTGAAGAAAGAGACAGACTGTTCCCTTGCAAACACCTTTGTTTCCAGCTGATGCTGGGGTCGCAGCAGGGGCACCGGGTGACAGCACAGGGGACGCCACCCAAAGCACCCACCCCTTCACCCTCAACCCCAATCAACCCCATGGCACACACGCAGTGGGAACACGGCCACTCCCAGGCACCAGTTGGGACCACCAGTGGCTCGTGCTGGCCAGGGGACCGCTGTGGTACAGGGCTGAGCCGTGGCCCCGTGGCTGCTTTCCGCAGGATTCAGCCTCTGCTCACGGCTGTGGCAGTGGTTTCGGGAGCCACTCTGCCCTCACCCATGTGCCAGCACCCAGCACCCACTCCTCACGCCGTGCCCGTCCCGCTCCCAGCCCTCTCCCCCCAGCGCCTTCCCCAAAGCCTCACACTGTAAACACTGACAGGGAACCAGAAGGAAAGGCCACAGAGCCCATGTCAGAGCCCTCTCTGGACATCAGTCAGACAAAAGACTTTAAAACAAAGTTCAGTTAGGTGTGAAGGAAACTATGGGCTATGCAAGCAACAGCAGGGCTGAGTGAATTAGGGAGATGTTGGAGCAGGAGACAATATGCAGCCCAAGATAAACGCATTTGTCTTTGCTCCACACCAGCCTTTGCTGCCAGCTTATGCTTCAAGCCGTGCAAACAGAAGCCTCCTGGCACATTTGGAAGATAGTCAACGTTTCCAGCTATAATATTTTAATTAGAAAGCATGCTGGTGAGTCAGTCAGATGAAGCAACCGGCCCAGTGAAAGGCCCAGTGCCGCCAGGAGTGGGGTCTAAATGGGATGCTGGGGTAATGTTTCTCTGAAAAGCAAACAGCCCAGTGTGGAGCTTCCCCAGGAAAGGGCTGAGCAGCACTGAAAGGCTGTCATGTCCCTCGGTATCGCTACCGGGAAACAGAAGAACCAATTCAACAAAGAAATAATAAAAAAGGGTGACTACTACACGCAATAGCTGCCGAGTGCCCAAGGATAAGGTTGAGGGAACCCGAGAGCTGCAGACAGGAGGTCCCAAAGTCTCGGGAGATTAGACAGGAACATCGTGTTGCAGTGCAGGGATTTTGCTGCGGTGCTGCCGTGACACTAAATCAAAGTTTGAGAAACTCTCCTCTGAATTTGTGCGAGCCCTGGAAAAAGCACCAGCAGCGAGCGCGGGGTGTCAAACCGCCGGCGCCTTGAACGCTGTTTGGGCACACAAAGAAATCCGGGCTGCGTGACTGTCTCTCCACGGGCTGGACAGGGACAATTGATTGTGTTTTAATTGCAGGCTCAGTATGAAACAAGGTGTGGGCCAAAGTGCAGCTACAATAGGTGCAGCGCCAAGAAGGATTTGGTGCCAACAATAGATAACTCTGGCAAACTCAGCCCTACAGCTCCAATTATGGGACTTCTCTTATACCACTGTCTCTAAACATTGGCTTCTGACTGCAGTGCCTTATGCCAAATTGTAATCGCCCTCATTCTGCTAATGGTCAAAACGCTCGGCGTCCAAACGGGATGTAATAATCGCCGAGGAGGAGAAAGCGCACTTCAGAGACTGCGCTCGGCATAGCGTGTGGCAGCACACGGGGAATTGCAACATATGTCATCGCACTGTGATTACCTCACAGGATCTGGAAAAACACACTTTTCCTGTTCGGAGTCCAAAATGATCATAAATTCAAATGGATTTTGCAGCTTTCTGTGAGGAAGACTCTCCAGCAAACCCCACCAGCCAGTGCAAGGCCAGACCGTCTGTAGAAAGGTACTGGCAGGGCTGCGTCGTTCCTGGGAGCACTAAGAGGGCCCGTTGACACTGTTCACACCATCATAATAAGCCCTGATTTATAGCTTATTAAAATAGAGTGAGTCGAGATAAAATGCCAGGAATAAAAAAATATGACTGGATTGAGTGTGACTTGGCTTATTGAGTTTGTTTCCTATCTTTTTATAAGGGCTATAAAAACAAACAGCTCTCACTTGACTAAAGAAAT
The DNA here is from genome assembly GCA_025345505.1 of Todiramphus chloris collaris. Classification (NCBI taxonomy): domain Eukaryota; kingdom Metazoa; phylum Chordata; class Aves; order Coraciiformes; family Alcedinidae; genus Todiramphus; species Todiramphus chloris. Next base: position 597,081 of record JANVCC010000060.1, on the reverse strand, counting down.
CATTCATTAAGTTCCTCCACTTGCTCCAGCACACCCAGACACAGGCAAATAAATTCTGGGTGTCCCTTTCAGGAGCTCGTCCCAAGAAGAGTGTCGGGACCTGCCGGTGCCAGCGGCAGCCTGGCAGATGCACCATCCGCAACTGCTCCGGGGGGTCCCTGGGGTCCGTGGGGCTGCCCCGTCCTGTCCCGTCCCGGGCAGGGCTGTCTGCCCCAGAGGGGTGCCTGTCTGGGTCCACATCCAGCCTGCTGAGACGTGGAGGGGAATGGAATGGAATAAAGGAAGGGATGGGAAGGGAAAGCCAGAGCAGCTGGGGAAGAGAAGGAGGAGCCTGAGGCAAAATTTATTTCTGTCAACTGGTGGTCTATTTCCCTGATACCATTTCCTTGTATACAGATAAGGAGTTATCTTAAATGACCATGTCTTTTTCAATTTGTACTTAACAGTCAGTCCCATTTTCCTTATATGATACTATCACAGCAGGATGAAAAATGCATTACAATAATCCCTGAGGATCTTCATATATCAATATCAAATGGTCTGAAATTGACCTGTTATAAAAACCAGCCTTTCAAGTCAGAAAAAACTTAAATAAAAAAAAAAAAAAAAGCAAATTTCAGAGCTTGCAGCATGCTCCATAACCCAAATACTCAGGCACAAAGAGTAACGTTTCCAGAATACTTAATGAAAACAAACCTTCAACATCCGTGGAAAAAAAAAAAAAAAAACCACCCTTGCTATTGACACATCTGCTCAGCGTTCGGTGCCCTGGGAGGAGCGCTGATCCCGGGACAGGTTGGGTGGAGACACCGATCCCAGGAACAGCGATCCCGCGGCAGGACCTCTCCCCGCAGCCGGAGGGGAGCAGCAGCGCCGGGACCGGGACCGGGACCGGGACCGGGAGCCTCTGCCCCGATACCTCGCTGGCCCTCAGCTCCCTCAGGCTCCCCCGGGGCTGGAGGTGGGACGAGGAGCACGGGAGGCAAACCCCGAGCATTTTTCCCTGCAGGTTTCCGCGCTGAGAACGCAGCCCCGGGCTCTCCCGGGCTCTCCCGGGCTCTCCCGGGCTCTCCCGCAGCGCGCAGCGGGGCTGGGGTCACCGCTCCTCCTGCCCCTGCGAGCACCCGGCGAGAGCAGCCCGGGGCTGCTCGGGGGCACAGAGGCTTTCCCCACTCGGCACGCGTTCGCAATAAACTAAGAGGCCACGTTATCACACCGCTTTACTCTGCCCTAACTATCAGAAACGTTTCCCTTCTCGCTGTCACACCTATGGGGGATTTGTCACCCAAATTAGAGCTAAAGATACAGAAGTACCTGAACAGATCCTAATCAGAAGAAGCTGTTTCTGTTGAGTTATTGCCCACCACAAGGCAGGAGAAAACAAAACAAAACAAAACAAAAAACAAAACAAGAGGCCACAAAGGAGATGGGCATCAGCAGAGAAGCTCGTGCCTAAAGCAAGTCAAGATTCCAAGCACAGCCACCTTGGCTGATGTCTGCTGCTGGAGGAGGTGCAGAGAGGCAGCTCTCACCCGACTGGGGACACCACGAACTCGGGGCACGTTGAAAACCTGGACGGGGCCGTGTGGTGCGAAGTGCAGCGCTGGGGCCAGCAGTCACTGAAGTCATGTCCCTGGGGCCAGGCCTCGTGGACTCCCAACACCAGTATGGCACAGGCAGCTGTCCCCAGCATCGAGAGATGCTGCGGTTCCAAAGCAGAGTCCTCAAGGAGCAAGTGGAACTGATGGAGGTGGGCATGGACCGGATAGAAAAATCACATATAAACCACTATTAAACAAGCTGTGATTCAGTAGCACTGTGCTCAGGGATTCTCTCCCCTCCTGCTCTGGTGACTCTCCCACCCAGGGAATTGGATCCAGCTCCACCAGCTCTGCCCCAGCATGATTCTGGACCTGCTGCTTCAGTGCCAGGCAGTACCCCACTCCCACACCCGCCTGACACGTGTCCTGCTTTGGCACGCGTGCCCTGTGCCATATGGCTGCAGAATGCTCTGCGCCAGTTTTAAATATTCCATCTCTCCAGGAAAGTGGAGCTACCACGAGCAATGACCATGCAGAGGAGCCTCAGCCTCGCTGACCACAGGACAGTCCTCTGAGAAGGGCTTTCTTTCTCTGTGCCAAGCAGGGCTCTGGCTTTGCCCAGCTGCCCATGGCATGGCATCCCTCCTGCCTTGTGCCAACTGCAAAAGTTGAGCTGATGAGGGGTCCTGGAGGAGATTCTGCCAAAGAGGAGGCAGCAGTGCGAATCCTGGCACGCGTCTGAAGGGAAGGCCGCCAGCTTTAAGTGAATTTCATGAGAAGTGCATTGGGCTACTTATCATTTTAAATGAGACCCGCATCTAAAACAAGAGACACAGAAGGACGTAAGTAATGTCAGAACAGAGCCCTTTATTAATTAATAAACAGGAGCGCGAGCTAAAAGCTTTATGTCTATCACTGCTAAATGCACAGTTAAAAGCCCGATAATAACCCGTGCTCATAATCTATTCCAAGCGCTCTGCCTCGCTCTGAAGTGCCTGTGATGTGACACCATCTACCTGCTGCAGACCGCAATTAAAATTAAGCAGCGGTTCAGCCTGCGATGAATAGGAAGCGAGATGCTGCGCGGCAACATCACCTGGCACATCAGCCCGGTTGTGACGGTGCCTGCAGTGCCAGAGTTCAGCTGGAACGTCTGCCTTCATGACAAACCCTGGCTTCGCCGGGATTTCTGACGGGGCGGTGAGCTTCCGCGTGCTAACCGAAGCTCGACGGGGTGGTAGAGCTCTCAGCCGGTCTATTTTTTTAAATAACACTGAGAGCTTCCTAAATCAGTCTAAAATCGAGGCACATTTTTGTTTACTTGTTTTTTTTTTCTGCCCTCATGAAGAGCGTGCCGTGGTCGTTACACACAAATTCACGCGCTCTCGTTCAGCAGGCACAGCTACCAAAAGCGAACATGCAAAGCAGACATTAGCAGGCACACGTGGCCACTTAGAAGCCTGCTTATTTGCATATGCAAATAGTCATTTTGCATGCAAGATGCGTGGTACAGAAAATGGACATCGAAATCGAAGTCACAACGCATGTGCTGGCACTGGCTGTGGCGACACTGCTGCAGACAGTAGTGACATATATGCTAAACTACGCTGAGTGCTGTTGAGGAAAGGTGCTGCAAAACAGCCAGGCGTTATTGTGGTTTTTACAGCTTGAGGGACTCATTAGCATTCATTAATTTTTAAGACACCTTTGGATCGGGTCAGTGTCATTAACTCCTCTGCCTTGGTCTCCCCACATGCGGCCAGAACGCGCAGCCGGACTGGAACGGCAGAGCAGGAGGGTGGCGATGCTCCTTCCCTTCCACGTGGCAGAGCAGCCGAGTCCCAGTGTGTCCACCCTGCTCAGTGCTAAGGATGCCTTTTAAGAGGAATACAAGGGTGGGATCTAACACTGACTTCATGAGAGACCCTGGGAGCTGATGGCAAAGACCCCTCCCCAAGCACCCCTGAGCCTCCAGGCACAGCATCGCCCACAGCCCCGCTCAGCGCGGGTGCCGTCCCTGCTGGGATGACAGCATCGGAGCGGCTGTGCCAGCAGTGCCCCGTGGATGGGGGCAATGGGAAACACTGAGCATCTCTTTGTGAAGACAACAAACAGGGGAAGGAGGAGCCTTCCAAGCCCAAAGGAGAAGACTTCTCACCCCAAGGAGCTGAAAGCAGAGCCCATGAGACCAGTGAACCTCCCCACTGATGCCAGCAGCCCCGCACCCCCGTCATGCCCAGACTGTGCTCCACACATCCCACGCTCTGCACACCCCACACTCTGTACATCCCGCACACCCCATGTCTCCACCACGAGGTTTCCTGTTTCCCAGACCTTGTCTTGCACTTAACTCTCAGGTAGCTGTCTGAATACGCTCTGGTGCTCTGCTGTGCACAGAGAAGCCACTCTGGGAGATCCTGGCTTTTGGCATGACTGAGGTGTATAGCAAAAAGAGATCCCACTTTCAGGCAGATTTCCACTAACGAGTAAAGACTTGACGACCATATGCTCTCCACAGCCTCTCCTGCTTACTGCTCGTTCCTTCCACTTCCTTCTTCGTAATGGGGAAGAGCCATGATAAATTTCTGTGCTGTTTCAGTATTATGTGAGGACTGTTAAGCTTACCCACGTTAAATCAAAGAAATTAAAAATAACAGCAGGATATCAAACTTAATTACTTCTTTAAGACCGTGCTGCAGAGCTTGATGGGCCGGCCCCCCACGCACTGGAGACCAGCGAACCCTCCAACTCACGGCATTAACACAGGGCACGGGACGCAGGTGTGAGTGGAATCCAGGAGCCTTTATAGATCTCGCATCGCACAATTATTTACACATGAAGAGACATACAAACCGGTATTTCCATACAGCTATATGCACAAAAATACGTACAACCTCTGATAAAACGACTTGAGATATTTCAGGTCTCTGTGTCATATAGGAAGACGCAGAACTACCCTGTTCTGTAGTGTGTCTGATTCTGTCTCTCTCATATCTCAGGACAAACGACCCCCAAAAACTCTGCAAAGCTGGAAAAACTTTATCCTTGGCACCCTCACAAGTGATGTGCTGGAGATCCAGAGAGGTCCTTTACCTCTCCTCATGGGTGTACTACCACAGAGGTACAATTTGCATTCCTCTCTCTTTGGCTCAGTATTATCATTCCTCCCTTAGATTATATTTAGAAAATATGTGTTGGCTGTTGGACTCGGAATGCTTGTTTAAAAGCTTTAACAACAAATATTCCTTTGAAAAGGAACTGTGGGGTTTGTGTGAAATTCTGGAATTGACAATCACAGCAGCCACGTTACAGTTACACAGAGAACTGCAGCGATGCTCTTGACTTGCGCACCAGGGTCGCTTGGTGCCAGAGGGCAAGAGAGGCCAGTGACCGCCCGGCCCCTGCTGCCTGCCCGTGGGGTCCCTGCCCGCTCTCGGGGGTCACGCCGACACTCACTGGCACATAACACCGTGTTTGGGATTCTATTTTCCTGCGTCTGTAGCTGAGCTGAGCACCTGAACATTCAAGTGATGTGACGGACAGAATCTCCACTGCTGGACCAGTGCGTGAGGTCAGCGCCCGCTCCTCGGGATACAGGCTGGGTCACAGCAACAGCCCTACAGGAAAAAAAAGAAACAGACTCAGAACAAAGTTTGAAATAGTTCTTACAGTTTGTGCAGCTGCTAAAGGCAAACAAAAAGTCAGAGAAATGCTCACGTGCGGTATGACACACTTTGATTTACATTATAATACAAGCATGATGTGACATTAATTCTCCGCTTTCTGTAGAAAATCCCTGTGCAAAGCTTCTTAGTCACTGGCCCGGTTTGATGTGTGGAGCAGCCAGGCTTCACACAGAAAGGGTTAAAAGAAAATGTTATACTAAAAGAAATCTTTCTACAAGTATAAAAAAGCAAAATGATTGTAAATTCCACCAGGGGAATTCTGCCATGAATATGCTTCACCTTTCGCAGAATCTCCCACCCTGCCTCAGAGGATAACTGACCTTTGGAGAAAAATAATGAAAAGAAGAAATTCCTTGGAGAAAATAATGTGGCCAGGCCTCAGTAATGAGATCTGCTCCCTTTATGTTGCTATGACAACCGCAGTCATTTTATAATACAAAATACATGAATGGGAAAGAGGGGCCATCTCCTCTCACCGGAGCCGGCGCCTCGGCACCTTCAGCCCTCGCGCGCTCCTCGCAGGACGGCAACACCTTTGATTTGATTTGTGCTCTGCTTCACTTCCCTTTAACACACGCGGCACCAAGAAATCCCCCCCTAATTACCGCTCATTAACTTGTTTCTGGGGCTGCGGGCACTGGGGAGGGAGCGGGCACCCCGGCCAGCGGGGCTGTGCCCGTGGCACCCATCCTGCCTCCCTCAGCCGGGCACGTGCCCGCAGCTCCCTCCCGCAGCCGGCCGGAGGGTTCAGGCTGGAAGCGGCTCTTGGAAAGTCTCCTGCTCTTCACGGAAAATCAGTGACACCCCGTGTCAGCACGGGCAAGACCCTGGGTTTACATTTTGACTTTGTGAAGAGGTTGCTGGTGCCACCTCCACTCCTCACCGGGGAGCCTTTCCCCCGTCCTGGTGCAGGACTTTGCTCCTCAGCCAGCTGAGCAAAGCGTCGCAAGGAACCCCGAGGAGACCCTTCCGACAGCGAGGAACGAGAGGCCAGATGGCACCAGACCCAGAGCAGGTTCGAGGCCACGGGGGAGTTGCCTCGTGAGCACTACCCCTGCTCAGGGCCTCAGAAAGCCGAGCTTCTGTCGAATCGGACATCAGCAAAGTGGGAGGATGTGTCTGAGAGCCCAAATGTGCATCCCAGGCTTTTCCAGGGACAGATGCACCGTCTGATACCCTCTGGTGCGCGGGGCTCTCTCTCCAGCTCGCCCCGAGACGCTTCCGTGCGTGAGCGCGGTTATGGCCGGCAGGACCGACATCAGACCGGGAGATGGAAACAGAGGAGCCAAGGGGGAACTCAGTCTGGTCTTTCAGTTAATCCAGAGCTTCGGAGCATTTCCTGTTTCCCAGGTGGTCTGCTGGGAGACCCGAGCTCTCCTGCACACTCAGCAGAATTGCCGGGGAAACTGGAAGAGCACTGGGAGAAACTGCAAAACCAAGGTCTGCAGATGAAGAAAACAGCCAGAAAAACAGGGGAAACCAAGAGGGTGGAGAAAAAGGAGGTCAAGAAACCAGAACAGGAGGCTCCAGCCCATACTTTTATAAAGCTCAAGCAAGCATCAGCACGGAGGAGGGTGCCAGGGCTGTCCGGTGCGGTGGGGCCATGAGGACGGACGGGACAGGGCTGCTTTCATCGCCTCTCTGCTGTCCTTTCACGGGGACACTGCCCAAAGAACAGAGGTGAGCAGGAAAGGGTGAAAAGCTGATGGAAACAGTCGCAGCAAGGAAAGTCCAGACTACCAAAATCGGCTGCTGTTTTCCAGCTGTTTCCAGCAAGGTGATAAACATTTCCAGGATGGGTTTTTGGGTCACCACTTCTGGGGAGGGAAACTGAAGTGGGACCTTCCTCTTCTCCAGCAGCAGAGACAGGCAGCACCATTAGCCAGACCTCCGAATCCCCTTCTTCCACTCAAAACACTTTCACTTGCCACTGGTGACTGGACCATGGAAGGATTTCTGCAACCATCAAACTCCCTGAGCAACCAGAAAAGTGCCAGAGGTAACCACTGCATCAGGAGAAGTCTGAAGCACTCAGGTGCAGGGAGCCAAAGCATTGCCAGAGCCAGAGCAAAATTTAAGTTGCCCTCTGACTGTGCCTTCTGTGCCTGTGGAATTTGCACGTGGCAGCAAGATCCACCTTACATCAAATACCAACGCAAAGGCTAATTTAAATTCTTTTAATGCAAATGTTCAGTAGTATGGAACAGTAATAAATCTGGGAAACCACTGGAAAGATGTTTAAGAGGACATACAAATTCCAGTCACACATCAGCAATTAGGAATCCCAAGAAGGAGAAAGCACCTGTCTTGGCCTTTATTGAATATTATTCTCAATTAGAATATTCATCATATACACAAGACAAGTCCTTCATTCAGGCTTCCACAGACATGTTCAAATTACATCATATCTACAAAACAGAGAAATGGAAGTTATCATAACCTGTCTCTGAATAAAGCATTATTGAAACTATAAATGGTCCTGTCTGAAGCTTGCTGAAGTGCAGAAGCCTGACAGATGCTGCACAGAAATATGACTGGCTGGATGATGTCTTCTGAAACAGCTTGCAGGAAAATGATCCCATTATGACTGAGGCTTTCCAAGCAGCTTCCACGAATACCTAGCAGGAAGCAGGGGCTGCGACACGGGGAGGCGATCCTGGAGATGCTGCTGGCCGGGGGGAGCGTGGTCCCACCCGGAAGGCTGCCCAGGCACGCTGCTGCCAGACCCCCCAGCTCAGGAGCCAGGCGAGCCGGCCGGTGGGCAGCCACAAGTTCAAGCTGGCTGGAGCTGAAAACGTGAGCTTACCCTGTCGCTCTCCATCGCTGGAGAAGCCCTGCTCGGGGCAGAGCACGTTCCTCTTTCTGTGAGGCAGTAAACTCTGAGGTTACTCTTTGCCTGGGGCTACCCCTGTGCGCAGCACTGGGAGCTGAGCTTCAGTGAGAGACTCTCCTTTCCCGTCCCTTCCCAGTGATGCCAGTCAAGCTGCCAGGTGTTTTCCAACCACAGATCACACAGTTAAGGCCAGAGGGATGCTCACGCTCATCTGGCCTGTGTTCAGCAGGAGATCAGACCTGAGGGCTATTCTGTGTCGATTCCTGGTATAAATCCCATGTCTGTGCTTGAAGTTTTGACAGGACTCCTCTGTGATAAGGGCTGCTCGCCAGGAAGCAACCTGGAGACTCCTCGCCCGCCCGGCACGCCGCGTTCCGAACAATCCGACAAGACGAAGCCGCTGCCACCTCCCCCTGTTGCCACATCTGCCGCAGCCTGAATAAACCCAGTGCCTGTCCCGAGGACCCTGCTGAGCCTCCCAGGGGACACCGGCCCCACGTGCAGCTTTCAGCCCGGGCACGTTCCATCCTTCTCAGCGCTGCCGAGTATTACCCCCCAGCAGTGCAGTCCCTGCCCCCTCCCCACCTCCCCCACGGCTCGGCTGCGTACCAACCAGATGTAAATTCAGGTGGCTTTCTCAAGAGCCTTTTCGAACACCTTTCACTCTGTCAATAGTTCCGTGCGAGACCGTCAGCTGACACACCTCCAGCAGTTCAGATCACCCTCCTCATCTTTAGCCAGCTCTTGCACAAACTCCTCCCCTGGAACGTCCTTGGTGCACGGAAAAGCAGGCGAAGTCACCGTGAGCAGTCCAGGAAGGATCTCTCCCTGCTCTTCTGAAATGCCTGAGTGTGTCTCTTAGCGGGCTCGTCAAAGGGCAGTCTCGCTGGCCTTTCCAAGGTCTGCCAGTGAACGTTCTCCTCAGTGAGGACGTACTTTACGCTGCACGGTAATGAAATATTTTCCAAAACTACAGTGAAAATGGGAAACGTTTACTGAACGCTCCCCAGGCTGCTCACAGCTAAACCATCTCTGCACGACCTCCACTCGCCCCCAGGAGCAGCGGTGCCAGCTCCTCTCGCTCCTCCGTCTACAGCAGCAGATGCCTCCCTGCCTTTTCCCCGCAGGCAGAGCCTCCCTGCTGCCCCTGGAAGGGCCAGGGCACCGTGCTGCTTTATTTCTGCAGGCTTTCTGCAACGTTCTCTGGGAGCGCAGCAGCCGGGCCGCGCGCAGCCTGACACCGTGACCCATATTCCCAGGCTTCCTCGCGCTTTCTGCTCTCTCTCTGTCATCCCCACCACACATCCCCCGTCCCTACAGCGTCAGCTCTCCGAACGAGGGCCGCGGCAGCAGGACGTGCGAGTGCAGCCATGGTCTGCAGGCGCAGGAACAACACGAATAAACGTGCTGCTGGATGCTGCGGCTTGGCAATACAATCCCATCACCGGGACGAGGAACCAGATGAGAAGTTTCATTGCCTGTCTTAGCCCTTGAGACGGGGCACGGAACCTTTACAACACCCAGGTCCCTCCTCGGCATTTCATCCATTAAATTTTGGTCAAATTAGCAGAGGTAGAAAAATGAACAAGGAAGAGCTTGGAAGGATGCGGCTGCAATAAGCAGCAGTATTGATCGCCACCAAAAAGGCTTTATGAATCTTTCATGCTCTCTCTCCATCTGAACCTGCCCCACTGAATTTCCCAACACTGCTTGTTTCTAAGGCGAACTTCGAATAAAAATTTGCTAATACGGAGCAGTGGCTCAGAGAAATCCCATCCCTCACCCACCCGAGGATCTGGCTCCAGCCAGAGGGCAGGAGGAGAGCAGAGGACAGGTCTGGGCTGAGCCCCCGCAGCGGGTCACTTACCACCAAGCCAGGACTGGAAAACCCCAGGAAGGTAACTGCGTTGCCACAGCAGCGGTGTTCCTTCCTGGAGCGGCAGAACCAGCCCCAGGCACGGGGACGCTGCACAGCGATGGTGTTTGGTGTTTGGAGCTGGCAGCAGGAACCCCTCGCAGAGCTGGCCATGGTCGGCTGCCAGGTCCCCTGCCCTGGCACACCCGGGGTGGGCAGAGAGGAGCAGCAAAGCTCCGCAGCATCGGAGCAGGAGCGGGGCCCAGGGTGGTATCTGCGATCCTGCCCACCTCATAGATCTCCCAAGTCCCTTTGAACCATCACCTCTCGCTGCAATTTATCTGACTTCTGCAGAAATAAGAGGTATTGAGAAAAATCAATGATAATTCATTGTATCCTATGATTTTTAAAGGCAATTAAGGCTAAGACAAGGTAAGAGGTTAGCAAAATCCCTCATTCTTTAATATATTGTATTTTCTCATTAATTCTTTAATCCTGTGACAAATTCTCCTAGGCAGAGGGCCAACTTCCTGCCCACTTGAACTCCTGCTGAGTTATGAGTGAAGCCCGTGATGCCTCAGCCCTGCTGGAGCTGCCGAGCAGCACTGGCCGTGTCCAGTGCTTCCCAGTCCCAGCTTGGGAGCCATGGGGGGGCCCATGTGGGACCTCCCCCGGCACAGGGGGGAAGCATCACCTGGCGAGCATCCTCTGCCCGCGTGTGAGACGGGCTTTCCTGCAAGCCAAGGGTCTGGGCAGAGGAAGTGTCCCTGGGGCACCAGACCAAAAACTGTCGGACAAAACACGCCCATGCAAAAAGAATTCAACACTCCCCAGTTCTACCCCAAAAGAGTTAATAACTAAATTACTGCTAATTAGGGACACTATGAATGAGAACACATCACGCTTCTGCTAATCACCAGTGTTTCTGTGTAACGTCTGGAAAATCAAAATTATTAATGAAGAAGTTATTTTGGAATTCAGAGTCTTAATTCCGCAAATTCTGGGTAATGGCAGTCTGGTTTGCCAGCTAATTTTCACATCATAACATCAGAACCCTTTAATTAATAGTGAACTAATTAGGAAACGCTAACTTGAAGACAGCAGTAGAAGTTCCTTTTGTGACAGAAGACGGGTCAGAGCAAGGCCACGGGGCAGCAGGGACGGGAATGGAGGGGGCGGCTGCAGGGCACCCGCAGAAGATGGGGGTTGTCCTGCCACCCAGCAGCTGCCACGGGGCACCCTCGCCAAGCCAGGCTCCCCGCTCAGAAGCTGGAGGCCACTTTCAAGTCCCTGGGGCAGCAGCACCCCGGCGAGCGAGCACTGCCGCGGGGCAGACCCTGCTCGGGGGGGCTGCCATCAGACACAGCCCTGGAAGACCACCCTGGTCCGTCGGCAGAAGTGTCCTACAGCTCCAGCGGGACCCGCCGCTGCTCTCCCGGTATTCCGGAGCACTCCTCCCAGGCGCGGCTTCTCCACCCACCGCTTTTGGTTCTTGCAGCCCAGGTTTGCTCTGCCTGCCCCCCGGGCTCTGCTCTTCTCCCGCCTGCCTTCCTCGCCGTGGCAAAGCCCAAAGGCAACGCTAGAGTTCAGCTGAACGTCCCAGAACACTGGATCGAAATCTCCCTGCTGCAGTTGGACCAAGAACTGGAGCTGCCCCGTCCGGCCCGTCCTGTTCCGAGCGGTGTGGGCCAGGGGGCAGGAAACTCTCTCTTGTTCCGGGCAAGTTGAAAACCCGTGGATGACTCTCTCTGGAAGCGCTGGGAAATGTCTCCTTCCCTCCTTCCAAGTAAGGGTGGGAGCTTTAGCCCCACGGAAGGCAGACACAACCTTAACAACCTAAATATTTACCTGCTTCATTCCCGGTCCTATTTATTAGGAATATTTTCCATCTCTCCGCCTAACTATGCAGAGTTTGCCCTAAAAATGGCAAATATTATGGCCCTTCATACTACAGAAATTTATTGCTACGGAGTAAAAATGCTACTGTATTCCAAACATTGGCAGGAAAGCCGGGAGGCTCCGCTCCTGCCAGCTCTTAATAAGATACACATTGAAGCTGCATGTTGCTTGCAAGTTGCATGTTTATTTAAACAAGAATTTCCAAGTGTTTAGGGACAGAGGTTGCTACAACAAGTTCTTATCATTAAAAACAATGGTGCTGAAACCTTCAGGAAGGAGAATTACAAATGGAGTCACTCTGCAAAATAAATCACTGATAAACTTTCAGCACAACTAATTTTAACCCAGGAAGAAGTGCTGCTGGATCTCAGCTCTCCCCTAATGGATGTGTACCCTTCCCAGGACGGCTTGGGACCGACTGCGAGATGAAATGATTTATCTGGGGATTTCAAATGCTTTAAATAAATCTGCCTTTTAGTCCCTGAATTATGTCTTTTTCTAGCCGAGCCAGAGATATGACGTGTTCTCGAGGTAATTCTACAAGGCCAGGATTACCCGAACCTTTCCGTCTGCTGACGGTAGAAACCTCTTCTGCGACTTCCAAAAAGCGAAGCACAGCAAAGGGCGCTCGGGGGCCGACGTTCACCTTCGGTAGCGACGATAACCGGCAGGATCTCAGCCGAACTGTGCCGGGGGGCATTGTCGCACCCGATTAAAGCACGGCGTGCCCGCTGCCCGCTGCAGGAACGCTGCTGGGCCAGGGGTCACGCTCCCCGTGCGAGGAGCTGCCGCTTCACAGCTGCCCGTCCCAGCCCTGCCCCGGCAGCCACGCAGCTCCCGCGCTCCGAGCGCGAGATGGGGGAGAGGGGGTGGCCACGGGCCTGTTGTCGCTAACGAATGGCTACCAAACACCTTACACGGGGCAGGGTGGCCAGCGGGGTGATGAGCCTGGGCACGGAAGGGGCAATTGCCATCAGCTCCTCAGTGCCCAGCACCAACCCGAGTCGCCTGGGGAGCGTCACGAGAGCCCTGGCTGGCTCCGGCAGCGCTGGGCATCAGAGCCGGGTGCAGGAGCAGCCGTGGGGCTCAGCACTGCCATGGAGACCCTGGCGGGGGTCCCACCGGGGGGGAGCCGCACACCATGGTGCCCGGGGGGAAGGCGGGAGTGTGGTCCTGGCCCTGGGACCAGCCCCGACCCTGCAGCAGGACCCACCAAGGGTCCAGTTTAATGAGATCTGAAAGCTGCAGGAGCCATGTGCTGGTCTTGCGGGATCGCTGGCCGGTCTGCTCTCTGGGAAGCGGGCAAAGATGTCAGAGGCGATCGGATCTCAGCCCGCTCGTGTGTCAGAAAAGAGCTTGCAGACCTGAATCCTTCGCGTTCACAGCTCCGCACTCTAAATGCACCCATATGCCTTCCGTGTCCAAATTACCATCAGTTGCCAACCAAACCACGGGGCGAGGGATGCAGCCCATCCTCCCCTGACCTACTTCCGACACCACCATCGCTCACTGACGCCCCAGAGATGGAGGGGGAATGGTTTTAATTCACTTCGCACTCACTAGTCTTCATCAGGCTGTGAAAGGGATGGCCCCGGGCTGCACAAAGCAGGACGGTGACACAGCCCCCCGAGCTGCTCCCACGGCACCCGCATCGCTCCTCGCGTCCCGCCGCACCACCAGCCACGTCCAGCCATCACCCAGGCCAGCTGCTGGGTAACCCGAGAGAAAGATAAGGGATCCTCTGCCACCGTGCCTGCAGAAAAGTGCCAGGGCTCCGCAAATAAAAGGAGCCTCTAAATATTATTTTTGGTAGGGATTTTCATACGAAAAAGTAAGAGGCCATAAATCAGGCACAATGCTACAATCAGCACATACTTGTGAATAAATGCATCCTGTGGTACATTTCAGCATAAATTATGGCCACTTGATTTAGGCTCTGCTGCACAAAGCCATATTATTTAAATTCAGCCAGAATTGAGTCCACTCACATTGCTACACACTTATACAACATATTCATGATTATTGTCATAAACTCCTGAGAACTGGCTGTTGAGTTATTTTGCCACATCATCATCTATAGTAAACAAGTCTTATTTTACAGTTCTCTCTTCTTTCCTGACAATCTGCTACAAAACGCTCTGCAGAATTAATACCGAAGTTACGACCAGATTTCCTCCACGAAGTGTGAAATCGTACCTACACCCAGAAAGGCAAGCTGTGCACAGCCAGCAGCTTGGAGCTCCGCTGCACGACCCTGTGAGAGGTTCCCAAGCCCACTCCCTGCTCCATCCTCCTCCATTTCTCTCAAAAAAACTAGCACAAAGGGCGGAAGGCTTTCGGGAAGGGAGGAGAGCCCTCCTGTACTGGCAGGTACTGCTCCAGGCAAAAAGGGGTTCATGACCAGCAGGGCAAGGAGGGGATTTTGAGCAGGGCCTGTTGGGACAGGACAAGGGGTGATGGTTTAAAAGTAAAAGACGGAGGTTTAGACTGGAAAAAAGGGAGAAACTTTTGATGATGATAGTGTGAGTCTGTGCCAGGCTGCCCAGAGCGGTGGTGGCTGCCCCATCCCTGGCACCATTGCAGGGGAGGTTGCCCGGGGCTCTGAGCACCCTGCTCTAGCTGCAGATGGCCCTGCTCCCTGCAGGGGGGTGGGTGAGATGAGCTTCCATCCCAAACCAGTCTGTGATTCGGTGAGCTGCCCACAGCACAGCACCCAGCCCTCACGGGTAAGCACCGCTGCCCATGGGCACCAGTCAGCACCCACTGGGCTACGCCAGAGTAAAAAGTGCCCGGTGCCACTTTCCCCGGCAGTGATGGCAGCGTCCCACCCCTGGCTGGGGAGGATCAGTCACTCACGGGATTGCTTGTCTAACTAAATTAAGGTTTTACATTTCCCCTCTAGTTTGCAAACTTTTAAAAAATTAATCCCGTCATTTCAACAAGTGTAACAACTAAATTATCATCTCTACATGATTAAAGTCTCTGCTGCGTCTTTTCTTGGCAAACATTACATGCACATAATTTTACTAAATGTAATAAACCAACCATAGAACTATTAATTTTAGCATGGTATTCATAACAATTAGAAACGCATGAACCTTAAAATGATAAAAACTGAAATGAATACCAAAATAGCAGGAAACACAAGAATCCAGCTCCTCACACCAGGGAAAGGGATGTTACTGCGCAGCGTCACAACACCCATCGCAAGAGACAAGCCCAGCACCGCCGGGGATGCCGCCCCGCGCGCAGGGTTCAGGCTGTCCCCGCTCCCCAGGGAGGGACCAGCAGTGCCCGGGGCAGGGCTGTCACCTCTCCCTGCCACCCCCAAGCCCCCTGGCTCCAGCTGACCCCACTGCCCAGCCCTGCCCGTTGCATGCTGGTGTCAGCGGGAGAAAACCAGCTCTCCCCATCGCTCGCTGGACGGTGGGACCGGCACCGGCAGCGCCGCGCTCCCCAGAGCGGCTCAGCTGCCAGAGGGGATGGGCTGCAGCGCCGAGCACATCAGTCCTGGGGCCGGGGGTCCCAAGGGCTTCGCTCCAAAACCTCCCTGGCTTTGGAAGTGCCCCAAGGAACCCGCTTCTCTGGTGGGCGGGCTCGCAGGGGGCCCGAGCTCCCCTTGCGCTGGGGGCTGCCCTTCCCTGCAGCCCCTGCCCGCAGTGCCCCTTCCCTGCAGCCCCTGCCTGCAGTGCCCCTTCCCCCTCCGCAAGCTGCAGCCTCACTGCTCCCAAAGACCTGGAAATTATCCTCTTTTCCTCAAAGAATCGCATGAGTGAGAACCTTCACTGTTTTCTTTTCTGTTACTCACTTTCAGCAGCTGAACTCTTTTAATAATAATAAAAAAAAAATAATTAAAAAGCAAGAAACTTGACATTAAGTATTTGAGCAAAAGCCAAAAACAACCTTTGGTATCAAGGCATTCTTGAGCTGCTTTGTTTATAGATACCAGAATACACACACCATCCCACGCTGCTGCAACCACTTAGAGCACAAAACACTTCCACCAAGAGCAGCCCGTTGGTGCCCATCCCAGCCGATGCCACCCGCGGCGAGGGGCCAGCAGCTGCGGGAGGACACGGGCGAGCCCGCGGCCATGGGCCAGCCAGGGCCAGGCTGAGCCCCAGGGCTCTGCTCCGAGCACCCTGCTGCAGACAATTCCTGACGGACTGGACGTTGCTGCATTTCCTTTCCCATTATCGCCGATTGCCAAAATATTTGTGCAGTGATGGAATTTGCCTGCCAGAACTAGAGCAGGAGGAGGGAGCTCTGCTTTCGTCTGACCTCGAGTCATGAGAGGTTCTGGGTCCCCGGCTTGAACTACTGGAGCTGAGCTCTGGCAGGAGCCCAGAGCTCCTCGGGAGCAGGTCCTGCCCGGGAGGGCTCTGGGCTCCTCCGGGACACAGGGAGCTGGTGGAAGCCACCAGAATGTTTCCACTTTGCCTGAGCGCGCTAGGAAACTTTTGGAGAGAGGTTATTTTAGCAAAATATGCTAAATGCCTCCAGATCGATGCCTTTGAGTAGGAAAAAAATCAAATAGCTTTGCCATCGTAAACAGCAGAAGGATGGCAAACAGAGGAGGCCAGCGAGCAGCGGGACAAACAGGAACAACTTGGAAATTTCCAGGGTATTGTTTGAAACTCAAGACAGAACATTCTGATCTACTTTTACTGTTTTGATGTTACATCTCATGTTTTAAAACACTCTGTGCCTTTACAGAAACACTGCAAAGACGTCAAAAGAATTCAAATGCACCAACTGCTCTCCTTAGTTATTTCTGATGAGCAACGTTTTCATCGGAAGGGGAATGACACATTTAACGACAGACGAGCGATGCCGCTCCGCGGCACACGCGACGGGCAGCGGAGTTCTCCTCCCGCAGAAGGTTCAGCAGCTTCCAGCCGTGGCAGGGGCGGCTGCGGCTCCACACCCCAGGTCGGAGCAGGTACCCCAGAGCACGCCAGCAACACGCCGGGGCACAACGCGGTTTGTGAGAACGAGCACGAACCTCCCGGCTGAATGGTGACTCATTTTCCACACCAGGGGCATGAGGCAGCTCAGCTGCTGCCAGCCTGGGGGACTCCAGGAAGAGACACAAGCACGTCCGCTGCCTCCTGCCCGCAGGGGTTCAAAGGCACAAGTGCACTGTTCAGGGCACCGAGCAGCTGCCCCAGGGAAGGTATTGATGGATTCTGCCGTGGACTTTGGAGGGTGGTGAGAGGCTGTGCCAGGCTGCCCAGAGAGGTGGTGGCTGCCCCATCCCTGGCACCATTGCAGGGGAGGTTGCCCGGGGCTCTGAGCACCCTGCTCTAGCTGCAGATGGCCCTGCTCCCTGCAGGGGGGTTGGACCAGGTGACCTCAAAAGTTCCCTTCCCATCCAAACCAGTCTGTGGTTCTACAGTAATCACAGTCTGGCTGCTGCCCTCGCTCCTGCTCGCCAGGCTGACCAAGGGTGGTAACCCTGAGGAGCAGCACCTCGGACCTTCCCCATGGGTGCAGGCACTGAAGCCCTGGGAGGACAGCCCCAGCAGTCACTCCCAACTCACGCGTAACATCCCCTTCCAGTGCCATGGCTCCTGCACGCTGTCCCTTTCCCGCTGGGCACACAGCTCGGCTGGTCCCCTGGCCTCAGCAAGGCTTTGAACCACCCTTCAGATCTGAGGACAGAGTGGGTCATGGTTCTGCTGCAAACATGTGTCCTGGACACTTGTGATGATTTTGGCAACAGAAATGGTCTAAATATTTGTTCAAGAGTAGTGAGTGTCTTTGTCTCAGGCACAGAGAGACTTTTCTTCTGCGTCTGCTTGGCCATTTATACTTCTTTGTTGCTGCCAGTTGGAAGCTGCCGTCTGCAAAGCCGGCCCTCCCCGAGCAGAATAAATTTTAAGCCAGGCAGAGGAGGTGCTGCCGAGCCCGAGCCTCCGAGTTACCGGCACAGCACGCAGCGGTGCCGAGGTTCACGCCGAGCAAAGCGCCGAGCCCCTGCTCCCCAGAGCCCGTGGTGCCCCCCAGGGAGCTGGGGCTGTCCCTTGTCCCCCGAGGAACAAAGCCCTTCCTCGGCACCCGCTGCTGCCGCCTCCGCTGAGCCACCCCTGCTTTGAGCACGTAGCGCAAGCTTCACTCCTGGCTCAGATTTGACTTTAATGGGCATCTGACTGCGGCAAACAGCTCAGGGAGGCAGATAAGATTTGCTCATCTAGCCAGAGTTACAGTACTGGAAAGTGTGGTCCCAGGACCACGCTCCCGTGGCTTGGCGCCGGGTGCGGGAGAGTGGCAGGGGCAGTGCAAGACCCCTGGGACGTGGTCACTGCACGCGCGCCACCTCCTCAGGATGCTACAGAGACAGAGCGGGCATCCCGGCCACCTTGTGAGGCATCTCACCACAACAGGCTTTACCCAGCTTTCCTAGGCTGGGAGAAAAACCCAGGCTTTTCAAACAGAGACGCAGCCCTGAAGACAACATCCCAGGGGCGAGCAGCCCCTGCCCTCCCTTTAAAGCACGGGCTGTCAGCGGATGAGCTCCTCCGGCAGCCGGTGTGGGCCGGGAGGGCAGCGGGAGACCGGAGCCGGGCAGGATGTGACAATTATTTGTACATTCTACGCTCTGGAGAGTTTTACTTTTTATTGTCTAGCCTTTCAAACAGATATCGGAGCTGTCAAAATATAAAATCTCCTGACAATAAGAATACTTTGCAGAGGAGGTCCTGAGGCATTCCTGTGTGAAACGCCCTGGGAGCTGCAGCGGGCTGAGGGTCAGACCTGTCCCCAGTCCCTCCCCGGAGCCGAGCTGAACAATTAGTCTCAAGTGAAAATCAACCACAGAAGTACAGATTTTTTTCCTCCTTTCCACTTCCACAGATCACCTTCTGCTCTGAACATGGAAACCATATGGCAGACAGGTCCTCTCCCCTGCCAAGAAATTCCTGCTTGATGAGATCCCTGTAGCTATCACTGAGGCTACACGGGCTCCCAGCAAGGGAGTTCACTTTCTGCTTCAGACAAACTCTCCAAGCAACCCGTGGAGGAAGAGCAGGGTCCGAGGTGCCAGAATTTGTGCTGTAGCTGTTGCCTGTTGAGAGTAATTGCCCTCAGAGGGAATATTGTCATGCTTAGATCTTCCTCTGTCCTCCAGCTGATGGAGGCTGCGAAGCCAGCCCTGCTCCGCTCTGCTGCGGGCAGCAAGGGACACCTCAGACAGAGGCAGGGATCCAGCTTCAGACCCTCTTCTCCATCCAAGGGGCAAGGGTGGAAGGCAGGGAGAGCGCTTCCCCCTGCACCAAGGAGCTCACACTGCATAAGGCAAGTGTTTTACCCACGTATGTGGTCCAGGCTTTGGAAATACTGAGAATTTCCCCATCCCTGACTGGCAAAGGAGTCACCCAGGCGGCTGGGTTTGTAGAGGAATAAAATCCAACATTTAGCCACACACTGAAAAGCTTCATCTAAATACTGTACCACTCCACAGAATATCCTGGGACAGGGAGGGATGAATGTGAGAGGTGGGAAAGTACAGACGAAACCCTGCTGAGCTGAGCTTGGCCAGGGCCCAGCACCCACACAGCCAGTCTTTCTGCAGACCGAAGCCTGCAAGGCCAGCACCACCCCAGCGGCAGCTCCTCCAGTGGCACAGGTACCATCTCTCACGCCAGGCTTTCCTCCTGGAAGAAGGGCTGATGTGGAAGGAGCAATCATCGGCTTGAGTGACTGCCTTGTGGAAAGGATGGGGTGTGATGCATGGAGAGGCTGGTATCAGGGGATCAGCGTCTCTGCACAGGGTACCAGCTCTTATCTACACCCGTGTCTTGTTTGCGGGGTGTTGGTGATGTGCATCCATTTGTCAGAGAGAAAGTGATTTGCAAATGCAAGCGCTGGCGAGAAGGAATCACGAAAGCAATAACAAAGCAGACAGGACCTCTCCTCAGACACATCCTCGGCCTGAACCCGAGTCCTGTCTCACTGCCAACGGCTGGGCACGGGGCACAGGCGAGAGCAGAGCCCTGCCTTGAGCAGCCTGAGAACCCTGGAACTGAGAACCCTGTGAGCCAAGGGACCCAACTGGACCCAGCACAGAGCTGGGGCAGTGCCCCAGCACCACTGAGCCCCTGCTCCCACCTCTCTGGTGCCAGCCGCCTGCCAGCCCTGCAGTGAGTGCCCAGGGGCAGCATCTGACATCACCCCACAGCTTTGGGTGGCTCAGAGCTGTGCGGGAACATCCCACTGCCAGGGGCTGGGGGATCCCCCCTTTGCTTTGGGGGGGGAATTGTTACCTTGCATTTAGCATCGTGTTGACTTGTGACCATTGAACCAGGAGAGTCACAGCTCTGCCCTCTCTGCTTACTGCAAATACCAATCCATGTCGTCTGCAGACCCTACCAGCAAAGGTTTTTATCATTGCTGTTGTTAAATCACACGTTAAATCATGTCAGAATGCTCCTTGGGAGTGCCACAGGAAGCAACACTGCCATTAATGACCATACTTTGAAATCTGTCATTAAGCCAATTGTCAATCCCCATGAGATGTGCTGTTAGCTACAGGTGCTCTGGGCAAAACCTCAAACACCTTCAAAAACCGGGACTGGGCAGCACCAACTGCGCTGCGCTTCCTCACCGGGCCCGCAGCCCCGTCCCACTGCGCTGTGCCTGCGTTCTTCCCCAACAGGAGCTCCCTGCCCGCTCTGCGCCGCGATGCCAGGTCAGCGAGACAGAGTTTGGCCCTTGCTGTAATTAACTGCTTGTTTCTGCGAGGAACTCCGGTTTCTGCTCCCAGCTGCCCTCTGCTTTGCCCGGCAGACGGGATCTCCCCGGGGCACGGGACTCGCTTGCGCTGCGTGCCCCCCGGCGCGACGCAGCGTGCCGGCTGTGGGTCGGGTGCGTAAAACAGCCCTGAACAGCAGGAAAACCTACAGAACCGCAGCGAGCCCCGTGTCAGCCTGGCGAGCGTGCTGCAAACCCTGCTCGTTAGCCAGCCGCAGCAGAGCGTGGCCAACGGGCCAGAGATCGCCAGACACCTCGGGCGGCACCAAGCCCAGGAGCACGGGCAAAGGCTGGGCAAACCCTGCCCAGTGTGCCAGGCTGACAACATGGGACTGCCGTGAGCAACCCAGAAACAGGAGATGCTGGGGACGCTGTGACACAGAGGCAGGGGGGTCTGAGCAGCTGATGACGCTTTGCACTCACAAAGCCCCCGATTTTGTGGTCTTGTTACTGGTGTAATGCTGCTCGAGCCTTTTCGCCTTCCCGGAGCCCTGCTGTGCGGTGTCAGCCAGCGCAGGGGAGGGTAACGCTAGGGATGGAGAATGGCTTCAAGAACCTCTACGGACGCTACTGGGCTGGACCAGCTCCTGTGGCCCTGCGCTCCCCACCAGCGGCATGGCTGCAGCGGTGCCAGGACAGCCCCGCAGCCGAGCGGAGGGCAGCAGCGAGGCAGCCTTGGCGAAACGAGCCCCTCACCCCAAATTCCCGAGGCGCCTCTCTCTCCTGAAGACACAGTCAGCCACTCTGCCGAACCCCTGGGTTTGTTTGCACCAGGACCTGTGGTGCAGCTCGCCCCATTTCTTACACAGGCTTTCCCTCTCCGTTCCCCCAGCCCAGGGAGGGTAGCACCGGGGTGCTGCTGGCTGCCCAGCATCGGGCCACCGCTCCTCAGTGCCAGGCAGGGAGCCAGCCAGCCCCACGCTCAGCAAATTGCTCCCCACAACTCCAAAGGCCAGCTCTGCCTGGCTGCAGGTCCTGGGAACGGGGGTGTCCCCGCGTTCTCCAGGGGGAAAATGTGAAATTTTGCATCCTACGAGCGACTCTCATTTTCACAGAAGAACTGGCTTTTCTTCCACAACTTCCCACATGCATTTGCTGTCATTTACCAGGGTCTAAGCCCTCAACCTTCTCGTCTCCAGCGCAACACCAGCTCATGTTCCCTGCCCTGCCCGGGCAGTGCCAGACCGCCAGTGCTGTGCGGTCACTCGCCCCAACAGCTTCTGCTGGTCTGCGGCGCACAGACCAAACCACACCGGGCTGCTGCCTTCGGCAGAGGGTCCAGGCCAGCTCCTGCCCTCCCCTCCCGCACCCAGCGGAGCCTCCATCCCAGTCAGGCTGGCTTTGGGGTGCCTGTGCTGGGGCAGGACGGGGCTGCGGCTGCACCCGCTGGCACGGGTCTGCGGTGGCTCCCGGGGTCCTGTGCTGGTGGCCGTGGTGGGGGCACAGCCACTCGTCCCGGCTCTCCCGAGGGGGCCGGCAGGACCACATCAGCTGAAGAGCTGGGAAGAAAATCAATGAGCGCGGCGCAGTCAAAACAGATTCTGGCGGAGCCTGCACCATCCTGAAGCGAATATTACTTGGGACTAAATTGTTTTCCTTATCTAGCAGTTTGTCCTAAGGAGCTGGACTTAGCCTCCCAGCGAACCCAATAAGTCTTTCGGTTTGACTGGAAACTCCACATTTTTCCTTTTTAGAAAAATGTCACAGACATTCCTCCATTTCATTACTCTCTGCTGCTTCTCCTTTCCCTCCTATTAAAGCCCCAGCAAGGGGAGGCTGAGCCGAGCGCCAGCTCGGAGCTGGACACAGGCCCAGACTGTCTGGACGTGGCTCAACAGTGGAAAGACCTATTGTTTTGCTTGGCAGGCTACTGGTATTTTTCCTTATGCCCAGAAAGGCTGCGCCAATTTACAGCCCGTGACCTGGGGAGGGGGAGGAAGAGCCAGACTTGCGTCCCACCCTTTCCCCTGCAGTAATCTCAGTCCGCCGAGGCACCGCACACCCTCCCGCCGGGCAGGGAGCATCCTCCCGAAAACCAGCTCCTGTCCCCGAGCGGCAGTGCTCCCCCAGGTATCCTGTGCCCTTTGCTCGGGTTATCAGCTGGACGGGATCTGATCCTGAACACGAAACCCCAGGGAGCGGGGCCCTCCCAGCTCTGCCTCCCCAAGCCCTTCCCATGCTCGCGGGGCTGCCCCAGACCCCTGGGTGCCCCGGGGGATGGCTGGCATGTCCTGCTCCTGCCCAGACAGAAATCCCACCAGCACGGCCCCCTCGATGCTATCTCGGTACTTCCAGCACCAGGGCGAGCAGGAAGCACGAGGGCTGTGGGAAAACTAAACAAGGAAGTCAGCCGAGGTTTCTCACACCACCGAGCAGGTTTGCTCCCTTCTCACCGAAACTGCTGGGCAGGAGTTCAGGGCAGGGCTTGCCTTACGTGAATTGCTGTTTCCAGGCCCAGCAGCTTGCAGCATCCCTCTCCTGCAGCATCCCCGTGCTGAGCCACAGCCAGGCTCCCACAAGCCCCACAGCTGCCCAAGCGCAGGGCTCGTCCCTCACCGTCACGCTGGGGTGTGCCAGGGCACCCTGCTCTCCCAGGGGGCATCGGGATGCAAACTCTGGGGGACCTTTAGGAAGTTTCCGTGACAGAACCGGTACACGAGCTCTTCCCCTCCTCGCCACTTGAGCCACCACCATCAACCTGCTTGGATTGATGTCCATCCCCTCCAGGGATCACGGGGACCCTACCCCTGCCGTGGGCAGCCTGGCACAGCCCTGGAGGGGAAGAAATTGTTCCTCAGCTCCAACCTAAACCTCCCCTGGGGCAACTTGAGGCCTCTTGTCCTGTCCCTTGTCCCTTGGGAGCAGAGCCCGATCCCCCCTGGCTTCCCCTCCTGTCAGGAGCTGTCAGAGCCAGAAGGTCTCCCCTCAGCCTCCTTCTCTCCAGGCTGAACAAGCCCAGTTGTCCCCCAGTCCATCTGTCCTCAGGACCTACAGCCAGAGCCTGAGGAAACAAGACCACTTGCCCAAATGCCTGTGGCATACACCATGTGCGGGCAGCGGGGATATGCCCTCTCCTCATGGGCTGCAGTCCAGTTTCCATCCAGTGCAGAGCCAACATCTGGCCACACCACAGCTGTGGGACCACTGAACACGCACAGCACACCAGGGAACGTGTGTTGCACTGGTCCTCTCTGGGTTTTCCATCTCTGGTTGCATTCAGCAATCACCCTGGTCCTCAGAAGCTGCATCTGAGCACCCCGACCCTTCAGAAACTCTCTTGGAGAGCACTTTCTACCATATGAAACCAAATGCAGCAGGTCATTGAAACCTGCCAAATATTTAGCAGGATGATGATGACAACAAACACTAATTACCGCTCCGGTTCTGCGCTCCATCTACCACATTTCTACAAGCTGCACAGAAAACCTCATATGGAGCCTTCCATGACCACAGATATGGATGGGGAGGAAGGGAAGCTGAGCAACAACGGGGCTAATCAGAAAGGAAATGGCCCTTGTAACTCAGCCAAGTCAAACTATGATTGTCTCCTGGATTTAAAGTGCTGCTGAAGCAGGAAAGCTTTTTAAGAGCACACACAGTAATTGTCTTGCAAATAGGACAGTGCTGGGCTTTCCTCCTCAGCTTTGGAAAGGACGTGGCAGGATGCAATACATGGCCACCACCAAAGGTCACAGAGCGGTGATTCAGCATCCAACAGAAAGCTAATCTGTCCCCCCTGCTAACTGGGATGCCCACCAGAGGCTCCTGCAGTACCTGCTCTCAGCCCCCCGAGCCCCAGCGATGCGCTCCAGGCACAGCAGGGCATGGCAGCAGGGCTGGGTCCACTCTCAGGGCTTGCATCTCCCCCATCCACTTCTGTGGTCCTTCCAGTGGCGATCATTCGTCTCTCCGGACTCCCCATCACACCTCACGGCGGCAGGACTGCAGAGCTGCTCTTGGCATTTCCATCTCTATTATTGCTGGCCAGGAACACAGCTTCCAGTCTGGCCCCTGCCCCTGCCTTTGACTCCTGCGAGCGCGGAGGCTCCTGGTGGGGACTGCTCCAGCTGGGGTGGAGAAAATACTTCGGCGGGATTGTTTGCTCAAACCTTTCCACTGCCAGCTATTTTGCTTCGGCGAGTCATCCCTGCGGCAGGGAGGGGAGGCCTCCCTCCCCTCCAAAGGATATCCACGCTTTGTCGGGAGGCCGCTGGGCGCCAAAGCGGACCTCGTGGAAAGCAGGTCGAGGGCTGCTCCTCTAATCAGGGAGGTCCTTCCTGACTCCTTTTCAAAGCATTTTCCAAGGAAACGGGACACATTGGCAGCAACCTGGACAACTCGCACGAGAAATTTCTCTGGCCTCAGAGGCAGGGAGCTCAGCAAGATGGAAGGTGTCGGACATTTCTTTTCCTCACAGCAAATTCCCTTTGAATGATTCAGTTCTGCCTACAAGGCATGGACAAGCCCAGAAGAGTCGAGGACGCTTTCAGCTGCAAGACCCAGGTCTTTCATCATCACTGCCAGGTGAAATTACGTCTCCAAACCCCCAGCAGCCAGGGAGCTGCTCAGAGGACCCTGCTGCCCAACAAGTGCCCAGCCCAGGCAGGACAGGAGGCAGCACCTGGGAGGATCCAGGCATCATCCCTATCTGTGCTCTCCTGGGTGGCTGTGGAGCTGCGCAGGAGGGGATGCAGGGGCTCAGTTCAGGGTGATGACAAGCTTAAGTATTTTGAAACAGGGAGAGAAAAAGTCCCATGTTACGCCAGGTTTCCAGCTCAAGCCTTACTTTGCCCCAGCTCTCTGTCTGTTCAGAGCAGGCAGGAGAGAGAGCGGAGCTGGAGGTGGCTGCTGAGCACTCGGCCCTGGGTCTGGGGCACACTCTGCACAGCCTGGGCAAGCCCCAAGCCAGGAGCCTACTCTGCTGTATCTCAGGGGTGCTTGTGCTCAGGACCTCCTCCAAGGGGTCTGGGTGATCTGCTCATCCAGGTCACACCGCGGTGTTTCTCACCCATGGAAGAGCCCTGCTCAGCACAGCCCAGGTTTGCACCGCACCCTGCACCTCGTTTGGCTCGGGGAGCAAAGGGCACACAGCATCCTGCTGCCTTTACCCCATCCCCACAGGAGCAGGAGGAAGCCAGGTGGTTCCTGACCCACTGGGCACCTGGAGCAGCCATCCCATGAGCTGCCCTGATCCCTGCCAAGCAAAGAGTTAAGGGCTGGGAGGAGAGCGTCCAGGAGAGCATCCCGCTGAAACACGCCCGGCAGCGGGAAGCGTGACTAACCCTGCCCAGCCGCGGTAACTGGAGCCAGCAGCGAGTCCAGCCCAGGGCAGGGAGGGTGCCCGCCAGCACCCAGCCAGCACCCAGCCAGCACCCAGCCAGCACCCAGCCAGCACCCAGCCAGCGTGAACATGCTCATCTGCTGCAACTGCTTCCAAAATAGGGAGGCGGCAGAGAACCCAACGGCACCAGGAGCGAGCAAACCCCAGCCTCGCAGAGCAGTTGCCTTTAGTGCCCACCCTGACTTGCCCTGCGGCCGGTCACCCAGACACTCCGAGGGGGACACGGCTGGGGCTGGGCTCTTCTCAGCTGAGCCGCACGATCCCATCCCATCCCATCCCATCCCATCCCATCCCATCTGCTGTGGCCACTGAGGGAGCTCTCCCGGGCAGCACCAGTTTGGCCAGTTACAAGGGATGTCACGCCGCTGCAGGAGGGGCCACACCACAAACAGGATTCTCTCAGCCATGCGCACATCTCCAGGGCTGAGATCCTCACGCTTGGCCACAGGGCTCTGCCCTGGCACCAAATTGCAGTGCCCTGCTCAGGAGCACCCCGAAGGGCTGAGCTGCTCCATGGGCACAAGTCTGGTGCAGAGCGGGCTGCGTGCTGGGCTTGGACATCTCCATCCCCTGCAAAACCCAACTGCTGTTCATCGCACCAAAGCGGAACCTGTCTCAGGAACACAGGATCTTTCCCATTTGCACACAGGCAGCCCCAGGTTTTTTGTCTGGGTGTTCTGGGAGGTCAGCTGTAGCTTTCAGAGAAACAACTGCCACAAAGAAATGCTGTAAGTATATTCACACACAACGCACAGGGAAACAAATCGCGATTTTCAACATCGGAGATCAAATAATATTCCGGCTACAGCTAATTACACACCCCACAAGTACATCAAAGGGGGTGGTGTTGTTCCAAGAGCCTTTTTCCTTGATTTACAGTGTGCATCAGGATTTCACGCCCGACTGTCACGCGCAACATTATCTTCTGGCCATTATTTAAAGGTATCTGCACTGTGTGTGACTTCAGTGTCTGGGGAGAAACAACGACAGGGGTGAACTCAGCCACCTCCGTGGCACCAACCGGAGGCCAGACAGCTAATGGCTTTGAACACTGATGCGAGATGTGCTTTCATAGGCTCCTAGAAATTTATGCCAGAAGGTATCGGTAGATCACACTGCCTCATTTCCAGTATACCACAGGCTTTTCCGTTTTAACCAGTTTGCCCTGTATTGAGCCAAATAGCTTCTTTGACATCTTTCAGAGAAGCATTAATCTTGGTTTGAAGATTCTGGTTTGGAGCATCTGCCACTTTCCTTGGACTCCCCTTCCAGCAGCTCATGCCTACCACCATGGAAGCACTTACACCCACCCATGAAACCAGCCCAGTCTGCTTTGTGATGAGCTGAGCAGCTGGAGCTCTGCAAGCTGCACTGAAAGACACTTTTCCACGGCAGGTCCCCCATCCCCCAGGCATTTCCCCTCCCAGACTCCTTCATCACTACAAGAAGCCAGTGTGGCTTCAGGTGCTCACCAAAAGCCACAGGCCAGGGTCATTGTCAACAGAAAGATCTCGCTTACGGCAGGAAGTGCAAACCAGCCCCAAAACTGCCTTCATCTCAGCCTCTAAGCCCTCGGCAGACCACATCTGAAGCACCAAGGGCCACAACTGTCCCCACGATTTTGCAGACCAGCATCACCCCACAACAGTAACGTAACAGCACTGGCCAGCGTCAGGCATCAGGAGACCCAGGGGCTGGACAGAGCAACGGGAAGGCACCGGACGAGTTCCCCATGTCAGTGTAAGCACGAACAGCACCACGCACAACCCTCCTGTGCCCATTCCACAGACACAAAGACAGGTCCACCAGAAAACCACAGTCCTGCTCCCTCCTCTCCACCCTGCCCCGCTCTCCCTGTCCTCCCAAGGGCTGGGCAGTGCCTGCTCCTCTGCCGGGGTCTGTCCTGCTCAGCCCCCCCAGCTCCAGCCATCCAATCCACAACAGGACCCCGGGTGGGCACCAGCATCTTCTGCCCGGCTCCTGCAGCCCTGCTCGGCAGCTCACACAGTCCCACAGGAAGGCTGAACTGATTGATTTAAAAGAATTACAAGGGCTCTGTGGAAATGATTTGTTACCAATTAAGGCGGAAGTCAATTAAGGCAATTGGTACAGGTTAAAGAAAAGATGGCCTAAGAAATTCCTAATTGACAGAAAAAAAAAATAATAATACAAAGAGAAGGCTTCCAGAAGCTCTGTGCTAGCCAAGGAGATTGAGGATGCTGCGAGGTTTCATCAGTTCATTGCGTTTATGACCGGGAGGAACACAGAGCTCCAGAGGCTTGCTGTCCAGATGAATGGCTAAGAGAAGGATATTGCACATCATCACTTGACTCTCAACTGCTTTCATTTTCCTCCGTTTCCATTTTCCCCTATTCACCGCGTCAGCTCTGTCTGGACTCCACACTCCTAGGTGAGTTTTCATGCACAAGCGACACATAATGGCACACGGCCTTTCACATCCACCTCCAAAGAACCAACATCCGTCCTTACAATTCCAGACACACGTTAATATCCAGCTCAGGAAACCCCAGAGCTAAAAATATTCGGAGTCTGGAAATATCCTCAGACATCAATCACCTCTGCTCACCCAGGTCCTGCTCTTCCTGGCACAGGCTCCTGGCCGCTGCTTTCAGAGGAGCATCTGCCCAGACGACCCAGACCGAGAGCCCTTTGGAGGAGCCAGGAGCTGCAGAGCCACCAGGCAGGCAGCCCCAGGAAACCAAGGGGAAGGCAGAAAAGTAAAGTCAGAAAAGTAAAGTCAGAAAGGTGGAGGTAGTGCTGAGGAGAGGCATCCCAACTTCTCCCGGCAGAGTGGTGGGGCTGGAGAGCCTGCAGATGCTCACACCAAGGGTGGGACACAGGCCCTCTGGATAGTCCAGGATCAGATCTCACAGCAGCATGGCCATGGCGAGGAGAGCAAAGTGACCACTTTCCAAAGAGATCACTTCATGGAGCTGGATGAGCTCCTGGTGCCGCTCAGCCTTGGTCCCAGGGAGTGGGTGGCAATGCTGTCCTTGAGTGACCAGAAGCACCTCTGTCACCAGTGCCCCAGGGATGGACAACCATCCCACCCACCCCTCTAGGAGCAAGCTGCCCTTGTCCCACAAGCATAAAGCCAGGCTTTGGTGATGAGCAGCAGAGTTTGCACCTTGCCAACTGCTGTGTGAGCAGGTGGTGGCACCTTAACCTCCCATATGCTCTCTACAAACCATCCGCTGAACACCTCTGTCACCACCCTTGGTCTCCAGCTCCTGCCCCCAGCAGCTCTGCTCCCGCAGGCGCTGGCTCACACATCCATTACAGGATCCCAGGGCCCTTTGCAGGAATAACTCTGATGTGCGGCAGACTTCAGATGGGGCTAAATCACTTGCCAAGTATGAAGGATGCCTTCCTTGGTGACATTTTTAACACTGTTTTTAAGAAGCATATTGCCCAGCTGGAAATGAGAATCCATCAGGCAATAGCATATATCGTAGGTCCTGGTCAGTAAGTGGAAAGAATTGGGGTTTATGGCTCAATAAATCATAGAACTTTCAATTAGATGAGTAGCTTAATTACTCTACTGGATTTAGCATCCTACCTCTTTTGTAAGATCATATTCCTTTAATGGCAACACAGCAGCTACACAGGAGCCTGACAAATTACGCTTCATTCCTTTCTGTTCAGCATCCAAACTACAGCAGATGGGACACTGCATCTTAAATTCATGAAATTACTCTTAACGTACAACTTCCTTTGACTTTCCCTCGATTATTCAAAATAACTGGCATGCCACGAACCCCTCTTCACTGGGCAGAGGGGTCACTTCACTTCCATGATTCTCTCTCAGCAGAGGCACAGACCAAGAGGGAGGTAAGTGCGCGCTTGCTAACGGGCGTTGGGCTGCCTTGGTGGGACCAGACTTCCGACGCTCTGGGTCCTGGTCAGAGAAGCCCTCACAAACACCCCGGCTGGCCAGGGGACAGCACATACATGTCGCTGTCATCTCCCTTCTCAAAGCTCCTCCAGAGCCCGGGCACTTCAGGCTGGACAAACAGGGAGTGCTGTGTTGAGCTAAATCAAAGGGAAGAGATTATCCAGCTTCACCAAACACTGCCACCTGAAGCGTGTCTGGAGTTCAGGATACCTCCAGGCCTGGTGTCACAGTGTCAGAGTGATAAATGACATCACCCAAAATACCACACTAGGACATGGTGAGAAGCTGCTCCTTAGAAACATGAACATTGGATTGGGCTACTAGAGCATCACCAGGTCCCCGCTGATCACCCACAGAGATGGCACAGGAGCTGGCAGGGATGGATGAAGACATGCCTGACATTATGGCCCCGAGAGAAAGAGGGTCCTGATCTCACCTCCCAGAGAGGGGCTGGCAGCTGCCAGCACCAGTGCCGGGGTGGCAGCAGAAGGAGCGATCGCAGCCTCGAGTGCGCCAGCCTGAGCAGCCGCTGGCCGGGAGATCTCCTGCTCCTCTGCAGGCAGGTTTTCTGCAGAAGCCATCCCGGTTTGGTCCACGCTTGGCTTTGAAGGTGCTTCAGGAATGCGAAAGCAAATATGGGAGTGGACACGAGGGAACCAAGGCAAAGAAGAGAGCTGTGTGAGGGGCTGCGGTGGCTGCGAGAGCCCAGAGCCCAAGGCCTGGGCAAGGCCGAAGGCCCTTCAGATTGCAAGGATCTGCTGCAGTTTCACCTATCGCACACCTCAGTGCATGGAAGCAAAGCTCTTGAAATCGGAAAAGTAGCGCCCATCCAGGAGGAGAAAGTGCTCCCAACAGCTAACTCCCTTTTCCATTAGGAAGCTCATCTCTAGACTCTGCGTTTGCGTGTACAGAATGCCCTGTCCCCTCGTGCCCCTTACACTGCCCGCTACAGCGAGAGTCCGTCCCTGTGTCCCGCGGCCGTGGGAGGACGGGGTGGCTGAAGCAGCAGAGCAGAGCTCTGCAGCCGTGCTGCCATCGAGCTTCAGTGACTTGCAGGCTGTCCCCAGCACCCACGGCCACGCAGGTCTGCGAGCAGCACTGGCTGCTCCTGACGGCACCGAGCACCCTGGTGTAGCTCCCGACCAAGCCGAGACTGACTGTCTGAGCCTCAACAGGCTGACAGCACCGGGTGCTCATTCCGAGCACGTTCCCCCGTGTTGCATAAAGGCTGCAGCTCAGGCCGGGCTGGAAGCACGTCTCCTGCCAGCTGCCAGCCCCGGCTCGCTGAGGAGAAGCTCTGCTGTGCCGCAGGCAGCTCGCTGCTGCTCTCCCGCCAGCACCCGCCGGGCAGCGGGCGAGGGGAGGGGATGGGACGGGCCACCCAGCACCACGGAGAGGAAGGTGCCCATGGCCTCCGGGCCCAGCCACGCTTCACAGCTGCAAACTCTGCCTTAGGAACTCAGACAAAAAGGTAACGTGGAGAAACTGTAATTCCTTCCTGGATTTTAAGTGTGGCTGCAGAGGTACAATCGACGAAAGCACGTTTCAAACACCTGAAACCTCCCAGTACAAGGTTCTGGTTTAGCTGTCCCACCTCTTTCCAGTTTCATACCAGTGCAGCGCTGGCTGCCTGTGGTGTAGCTGCTCTCAATAAAGATTCAACTTTTATCGGCATCATCCAGGAGCTGAACAGCTCCCGAGTCCTGGCACTGCCGTGTCTCAGGAAGGTAGCTGTCCCCGCTGTTATCCACACTCTGCGCGGGATCAGGGCACTTTACAAGGCGTAAGTCAAGGTATTGGTGATCTTAGGGAGACAGAACCTCACGAAACCATCACAGCCTTCCAAAAGGACGAAAAATCTCTGCAAAGCATCAGCAACACTCACAGCCAGCAGGGCCAGGGATCAATGACACCCCCGTGTCCGGAGGAAGGGAGAGCTGCGCTCTGCCCAGCAACCACCACATTCACAAGTCCCCACAGTGAAGGGTCCCGAGGAGGAAGAGGAGGAGAGGTACCCGCTGCTGTGCGCAGCTCCCAGCAGCCCTCCGTGCGGATGCTGTTGGCCGAGGAGGCGTTTGCCAGCACACAAACTACTCACCTACGTCCACATAAATACTGCTGCAAAGCCGGAGATAAACAAACACGGCTTTTGACACAAAACAGACCAGACACTTCTCAGCCAGAGCAAGTGCTGAAGGCCTGACAGGCAGCGAGCAGCAGCAGGACCCACCAGCAAACCCAGCCCTGACACCCTGCAGGTGAGAGCATCAGGAGAAGCTCAGCAGGGCGTTTGGGGAAGTGTTCCCAGAGGACCTGCCCGCAGCCGTACTGTTCAGCTCGTCAAAGCTATAAAATGTTATGGGGAAGCTCCTGAGAGCTGGCAGAGCCTGCCCAGGCTAGGGCTGCAGAGTACACCCTGGGGGCAGGGAAGGGCTCTGCCAGCAGATGCTGCCCAGTCTGACCACCCCTGCCCAGCACCCTACCCCTCCACAGACCCCCCGTCCAGAGCACTCCCCGCACACCACCGTGCCAGCAAGAGCTGATCGATGGCTGCTCTGCACCAGGGACACCTCACTGGCACAGGCAAGGCTGCCGAGGCCACACTTGACTTTACATGCCCTGCTCCAGGGTGCTAGAACGTTCAGAGCTCCAAGGGCTGGGCACGTGGCAAAGCCAACAGCAAGGGTTGTCTCCAGGAGAGTAGCAAGAGGTGCCTCCATCAGCACCCTGCAGGAAAAACCCACCTGAACTGGGGTAACAGCAAGTGACAGCGAGCTGGAGGGATTACATCAGTTGGGTAGTGCTGGCACGCAGGTGCCCAGTGCCTCGAGGAGCTCAGACCTTGCAGCTGGGTGCCCAGAACCACTTGATGTGCCTGGAATCTCGGCCTGTGGCCACAACCCATCCCTCCACACTGTCAGCCAAGAGGAGTAGCCCAGGAACATCTGTGGGGTGCACCAGTCTCGGGGGAAGCTTCAGCAACTGGTGCAAAATGTGTCTTTATCTCAACTTCACTTCTGAAAAGCCCAGGTTTCAATCAACAGTGAGCCCTCCCCATATACTAACCAGACTGATCCACACAGACTCCCCTTCTCTCCTCGCTTTCTTCCCATTATACCTCGTGAGTTATGGATCCTTCACACTCATAAAAGATAATCACCCTTCATGGGTGAAGTAGCCTCTCTTTATCCCACAGCAGCAGGATTGATAGACTCTGCAATTAAAAGCTGCAGCAGAAGGGCTGGGCACAATTCCTGTGAAAGGGAACATCCAGTGTTTAGGGTTTGTTTTTTTTTTTACCCCTGGGGTAGAAGCCCAAGTGTCAAAGATTTCACCCTGAAGTTTAGCCAACGCCGCTTCCCAAGGCCAGTGCTGCGGGAGGCCAGCGCTGCTCCCGTGGTCCCCGCGGGGGCTTTGTCCTGGCACTGCCAGTTCGCTGGAAACGACCCACTGCTGTCGAGCAGAGCCCAGTGCCCACTCAGCTCCCCCAGCCAGCGGCATTCAGAGCTGCCCGCGCACGCCCTGGGATCCCCGGCACTGCTCCCAGCACCAGGAAAACCCGAGTCTTCCTGCCCCATTCCCACCCACGTGGCCCTGCCCACACGGGAACGGCTTTTGCACAAGCAGAGCTGCAAACACGCGTGTGCACAGACCTGCTCCGGGCACCACACCACGGCATCCACCCGCGAGCTGCAGCCACAGCCCTGGGCTCCCATCCCACGCCCAGAAGGACCATGGAGTGCCCAACATCCCTGCCCGGACAGGGCCTCCTGGAAGCCCTGGCTGGCTCCCACCGAGCCCCGGCTCTCCAGGGATCCGTGCCACACGCGGCTCTGTGCGGGCATTATTTACCCTGGTAATTTCTGAGGGAGGCGTTTTAATTGCTTTAAATTACTGCTGAAAAAACTGGAGTGGTCAACAATCAATCAGGCTGATTTACCACCCCGTGCCCACCCGCTGCGAGCCAGCAATCAGCTGCCGCCACAAGATCTATTATTGATGAACTTTGCGGGGCTGCTAATTAGCCACGAGCGCGCGTCCCCGGCACCGCTGCGCCGGCAGAGCAGCGGCGGGTGCCCCGGTGCAGGGTCGGTCACTGCAGCCTGGGATGGGGACCCAGGTGGCACAGGCAGCGCATGGGGGCACAGGGACCATCAGCACCCCGGTGACCATCCTGCCTGGCCGAGGCGATGCCACACGAGCCAGTGCCAGCTCAGCCTCCCTGGGCCGGGCTCCCGCAGGGCAAATGCTGCCAGGTAAACAGTGTTTCTCACTGCTGTTGTAGATTAATTAGAAGAAATCTTCTTTTGAATGGGGCCGTGAAGCAAGAAGCTCCCTTTGTGCATTGGGCATTTATCTCCTAAACTAGTAAGTGGAACAACCTCAGTGTTGCCACAAACACCTTAATTACTGCTGGTGTGGGCGCTCCCAGGGCCGGGCACGTGCCAGGGCACCGGGGGCTGCTCCACGCTCAGGGACACCAGAGCACTTGGGGACTGTGTGCTCGGGGAGCAGAGTCAGGGCCAACAGCTGCTCATGGGTCACTCAGATCCTGGGTGAGAAGCCTCCGGTGACCACAGGAGCATCGGGAACATCCCCGGGGCCAGGAGCTGGTGGCAGGGCCAAGGGAGAGGCTGCTGAGCCAGGGGTTGGAGGCACCCGGTCCCTGGAGGCAGCGAGGCCAGCACAGGGGTGAAGGAGGCTCCAGTGCAGCCCAGCCAGCAAGACCTGCTCCAGCAAACTTCATCCGTGTGAGCAGAGGGACAGAGGAGAAGGCTGCACCTTCCCCGGTGTGCAGGTACAGCTGTGGGGGGAGTAAAGCTGCCCAAGGAGCACGTCCCCCAGTACAGACCCATAACTGAACAAGAGGGGAGAGAGAGGAGGGTGGCATTGCAATTCTGCCCAGGAACCCACAGCTCCCATCCCCTGCCAAGCACCTCAGCAGCGATGGGCACTCGCGTGTCAGTCATCCATCAGCACGCTGATCTCAGCCTTGATTTTCATGGACATCTTTGATTTTTCATCATAAATTCTCCTTGTTCCTCACTGGAGACTGACAGGGATTTTAAGCACAGAATGAAATGGAGAATATTAAAGTGGCTGCTATTCTATTGTGCCTGTCAGGTGTTCCACTTTAAATGCTGTCCTCATTAACGGAAACACCACACCGCTTTCAGACCCTCAGCTAAGGCCTTCAAGGATGCTGATTAAATGCACCTTCCCCTTAAGGCTCTTCCTTAACTTTCCCCCGTTTTAAAGAGGGGGCAGACAGAGACACGAGGGTGCTGCCTGTGCCACGCAAGGTCGCTGCCAGGGATGGGTGGGCACACAGCAGCCGCCAGCTGCCCTCAGCCATCACCAGCTCCTCCTGCCCAGTGGCCCCAACACCGGTGACACGCGGTGGCCACGCTGCCCCAGCTCCCCCTGCACACAGGGACGCGGGAGCTTTGGTGTGGGTTGGGGCAGGGCAGCTGCTGCCAGGGAACCAGCACCGATGCGACCGAGGACGGGTAATTGCTCCTGGACTCGAGGATGGTGAGAGGTGGTGTGGGGCCAGTC
This sequence comes from Todiramphus chloris collaris, assembly GCA_025345505.1. Taxonomy (NCBI): domain Eukaryota; kingdom Metazoa; phylum Chordata; class Aves; order Coraciiformes; family Alcedinidae; genus Todiramphus; species Todiramphus chloris. Next base: position 561,700 of record JANVCC010000060.1, on the reverse strand, counting down.
AGGGCTCTGCAGCGCTGGCCACTGCAGTGGGTCTGGCCGGGCTGCTTTTCCCCATCCAGCCCTCATGCTGCAGCGCTGGGAGATGCAGGGTGTTGATAACACACCCGTGTTATCACTGCCAGCACTCACACGGCACCAGAGGATGGGGGGCAGGATGGGGAAGGGGGTACAGCCGACCTGAGCTGACCAGTGGGATATTCCATACCATGTGATGTCAGCTCAGCTATAGAGAGAGAGGGCAGGAGGAGGATGGGGGGGCATTCGGCTTTGTCCTCCAAGCAGCTGCTACATCCCCCTACCCCACCATGGGGACAAGGGCCTTGTACCAGAAAGCTCTTCACCAGGCTAGTCCTGACAGGAGCTCCTCGCCATGATCCCAGGAGCCCAAAGAGCGGTGCCAGCCCCTGGGGCATCCAGGCAGAGCAGCAGCACCACCCCAGATGCCCAGGCACAGAGAGTCCTGCCCATAGCCCCGTGGTCTATCCTTCCTGCCAGGGAGGCTACGGGCATCAGCTCCCCTCCCACACCAGGGAGAAAGCTGCTTTATCATCCTCTCCTTGTCATAATCCCATCAAAGCTCTCCCGGCCGATGGCTCCTTCTCGCCCGGGGTGCTGCTCTGCGCAGGCATCCGCACAGCACCTGTGCCAGCCAGCGCTCCCGTGCCAGCCAGCACTCCCTGGCAAGCCCAGCGCAATCCTTTATCTCCAGACGTAAAGCAGCAGTGCCCTGCGGCTCCTCCACTAACAGGTGATTAAAAGTGCATAAAGATTTACTCATTTCCCCTTCCTGGTGTCAGTAAGCAGCATGAAAAACAAACATTCCAAGCACTCAAATATTAAGACTCCACGTCCTCGGAGGGAAATGAGGACTCCAGGCTACGAGCAGAGGTTTCCAGGCAGCTGCAGGAGGGGTCCCTTTGCCAATTCCCCTTCACAACCGCTCGCTGCGTGCTGCTGCAGCTCAGAGGTGACAACCCACGGGCTGCCGGAGAGGCAGAGCCCTCCACACAGGGCAGGGCCCCCCGCCCCCCCAGCCACCCACATCAGGGTCCACCAGGGCACCAGCACCAAGGGCATCGCCCCTGCCCGGGGCAGGGAGGGTCCACGGGCAGCCCCCGGGCTGCGGGCAGGTTGTGCGGGGTGAAGCGGCTGGCACGGGCGAGAGCGGCTCTGGTCCGTGTCTGTACGGGCAGGAGCGGGGCTGACGTCCAGGGTTCGCACAGCGCTCCCCCCCTGCCCCCAGCACCGCTCACCCGCGCTGCGCATCCCTCCCGCGCCCGCGGCGGGAAGCGGCCCCAGTCCCGGTCCCAGGCACACTCAAAGGATCAGTTGTTTACCCAAAGCCGTGCAAACTTTGTAGGCTGGAAACAGGGCTGAGAGCCTTACGCAACCTGTCAGAGCCAGAAGCAGCCCAACGTCGGCTGACACCATCGCTCCCAGCAGTCTGACGCTTGCGCGGTTTGGCCTGGAGCGAAGAGGGTGTAAGAACTGAAAGGGAGCCAGGAGCAGATCCATATGCTGAGCATCCCTGTGCCTCCAGAAAGGCATGGCCCTCTGGATGATGCTCCCAGCACCCAGGCCTGCACAGCCAGGAGCCTCCTCAGGGGCAGCAGAAGGAGATTCCCCCCTGAGCAGCACCTCTAGCCCATGCCCAGGTCTCGTGCTGCACGAGACCTCCCGTGCAGAGCTGCTCTCTGCACAACCCCTACCCCAGGAGAACAAAATCACAGAATCATTTAGGTCGGAAAGGATATTGAAGATCAAGTGCAAGCATTAACCTAACACTACCATGTCCACCACTAAACCATGTCACTAAGTGCCACATCTACACATCTTTTAAGTACCTCCAGGGATGGTGACACAACCACTTCCCCAGGCAGCCTGTTCCAGTGCTTGACAAGCTGCAGGAGTCCCAGGTTGGAGCTCTCTCTCACCAAATGGAACACCCCAATCACACAAAAGCATCAGCTCTTCCCCATACGGAGCACAGCACAACCACAGCATTTGGTCTGTGCTTCACACACCAGGAGGAAGACACGACCACCCACTTCTCACCACAGCCACGGTGTCTCCAGTCTAAAAAAAGTGCTGGTTTGCAGTCAGACGCACCAGGATCACCCGGATACATCTCTGCTTCCCTAGTGTCCTGGCCAGCTGAGTCGCTTCAGCCGGCAGGGCAAGACACAATCCCCCCCAGCACCCAAAGCCGAAGGACACCCTGCACTCCCCAGCAGAAATGCGGGGAACTGGGGGTGCAGAGCCCCCCGTGGCCCCAGGCAAGGAGACCATCCCCCTCGCACAGCCAGGGCACCTCGCCACGTCCCGGCTGCTCATCACCAGCCACCCAGCAGCAGAGCGACACCAGCAACCACCGCACTGATCCCCGGCAGTCTATCACCCACACCATACTAGCCACCGTGCAAATGACATACTGACCCCTCTCTTAGCTTTCAAACCAGCACAAAGTTCTTACCTGTGTCTTCCTTGCCAGAGCAGCCCCCAGCTCCCTGGAACTGCCCGTCCCTTCCCTGGCTCCGGCGCTATAAAACACACCCCTGACAGCAACCCCGCACCATTTAGCACATTAGGGCTTCCCACTCCAGTAAGAACCATTGGTTCCAGGGCACAGCTGCTGCCAATTACCACTACTTAACTGGCACATTAAACACATAGTAAGGAACGAGGAGTTTCGCTCTGCTCTCTACTTAACAATAACAAAGTCACTTGACCTTTTTTCAGCCACCACAATGGCTCCGTAAGTGACTGCTTGACAAATGTGCTTTGTAATGGTCTCTGCTCTTTCTCATGCGACTGGTGGAACAGTTAATATCTTGAGTCACAGCATTAAGACGAGTGCTCGTGATTAATTTAAGATGTCAATTAATCACCCCAAATGGACTGGTTTGTCATCACTTCCTAATGGGAGATGTTGATTTGTCCCACAGAATTTGTAACAGGAACCGAGGCTGAAGCCCTTGCTCGGAGCAGAGTGGCAGGAGCAGCATGGCCCTGGCCGCGGGCACCTGACCTGGCCAGGAGCACCAGCAAGAAGCAAAAGGAAGGAGATAAACATTTCCACATACAAGAGCTGGATTTTGTTCCTGTTTTCAAAATCACACCCCCCCCGGGAAGCACTCTCGTGCATTTTTCCAAAGTGCCAGTATTGATGCTGACTTTAGACAGCTCTGAGCAATCCAGGGCACGTCGTCCCAGCGCCCAGGGCAGTGCCAGGGATCCCAGCATGGGTGGGCATCGGGGGCACCCTATGTTCACTCAGCAGGGGGGCACCATCCCCATTCCAACAGGCAGCTCCAGCCCTCTCCTCACTGGGATCAAACCATCTCTCAGAGGGACACAGAGCTCAGCATCACCTGCCCCCTTCCTGCCCTGCTCAGGTCACCTTGCTGTTGCTGTCCGGGTGTGAAATCAGGTGGGTTTCCAGCTGTCTCTTGTAGAACAACCCGGGTCCCACGTTCTCTATGCTGGAAGCCTCAACTGAAGTGAGAGGTCCTTTCTAATGTCGACCAATGTCTTATTTTCTATACACAGTTGAACAGGTTCGGGTGGGATTCTCAGAAGTGCCTGAGCCTCATGAATATAAATGAGACTCGTGCTTCTAGGTCATACACTTGGAAATCCTGCCTTAAGTCCTTGCCTTACACACGTTCTCATTAGGAGGGTCCTGCACAGCAGCTCGTGCTGCAGCCGCCCGAGTTCACACGAGAAGAGCAGGCGGGATGCCAGGGAAAGGAGGCACACGCTGGGCTTCGGGCACCGTGTGTCAGTACCAGGTCAGTGTTGCCCTCGGCCAAAGGAGTTCAGATGTGCTGTTCTTGTACCTGTGCTTCCTCGCCTGGATACAAACATCTCTGCTGTTTGAGGTGTCCAGCGCTTGCTGCACTCTAATCTTACACTGAGGTGTTTGGAGATAAAAAAAAATCCAGGTCCAGCTTTTTGGAACCCCACATGTTCCTTCTCTCCAGCATAGACAGGAAGGACTGGAAAAATCTTCGATTTTATCTGGACAAAGAAGACACTGACAATTTCAAATCTGTCCTTGGTTTCTTTTTATAGAAACAAGACATGTGCAGCGATGATTCAGAAACGTAGCTCAGAAGATTGCCAGCGCCACTGTGAACCAGCTCCTCTGAGCGAAGAGCCGTTCTCTGCAGACCCCCCGCACTCCAAGCCGCCTGCCCGGGGGGGCTGTGGGCATGGAGCTGCCCCAGGTCCCAGCTCCCACCCCGCCGCTGCAGCCAGCAGCCCCATCTCTGGAGGGACAGCAGAAGCACCAAGAGCATTGCAGCGCTCACGTCAGCCCATCTGACGCACGGTTCGGCTGCTGTGGACAGGCACTGATGAGCCCTGCAGCTCCATTTCTTAAAAATATGTTGTTTCCTACGTCTGCACCGACGGCTGAGCCGAACGCCACCGCGGCCAGCACACCCTGTCTCTAGAAAGTCCATCCCTGACTTCAGGTTGCATAAGAACACCCTCCATGGGGAAAAGCAAATGCCCCAACTACCCCTGCATCGTCCCTCACACGCGCCAGGTTCCCTGTACTCTAGATCAGCCCAACGGGCTTTGCTTGGAAAAACCTGTGTGCAACAGTGACAGCTGTGGTGAAAAGAACGGGATCCTTCTGGATTGCAAGGCCAGGCAGCGCTGCCACATCACGGCACAGCACTATGGTATCACGCTACAGCACCACACAACAGCACCACGCCACAGTACCACACAACAGCACCACGCTACAGCACCACGCCACAGTACCACACAACAGCACCACGCTACAGCACCACGCCACAGCACCACGCCACAGCACCACGCCACAGCACCACGCCACAGCACCACGCCACAGCACCACACAACAGCACCACGCCACAGCACCACGCCACAGCACCACACGACAGCACCACACGACAGCACCACACGACAGCACCACGCCACAGCACCACGCCACAGCACCACGCCACAGCACCACACAACAGCACCACGCTGGGGCACAGAACTATGGCACGGTGCAGCAACACCCAGCAACGCCACCAGAGCCCTTCCCGCTCCGCTCCGTGCCGGCTGCGGTGCGGGTGTTCGTGGAAAGCCGGCTCCAGCGTCCTGCACCCGCATCATGTGGGGAAGCTCCCCCCTGACCGCCCCGGCCAGGGGCACCTGCAGAAATTACCCGGTAGCGTGCACGGGAACAGCAGCGGTTACCCGCCTCAGCCTGGGCAGGGGCATGGGGGATGGAGCGTCCTGCTCCTCCTGGCACTGGGATCTCGATGCCAACCCCTGCCTGGGGAAGCGCTGCTTGGCCGGGGCAGGTCCAGGGGCTGGTGTGGCACCGCACAGCCCCAGCCCCAGTGGGACAGCCGTGCCCAGGCGCCCAAGCTGGGCTTATCTTTGCCTTCCATAAATGACTCTGCTTTAATCTCTGTCCGAGAGCTGTGAGTTTCTGTAACCAGCACGAAATGCCCTTTTTTTGCACATGTCCAGCTGTAGGAGCATCTGCTGTTGGAGCACTGACGTGGATGGTGTGTCGGCAAAGACAAACCTTCTCCATGGCTAGGTGTTAATACCACACAAACCTGTCCGATGGGATGAACAATGTACCGAGAGCTTGCCACAGACAACTAATCATCAGGTCGACCAAAAGGAGGGGAAAAGCACCATTCTGAAGGAAATAGGAAGCAGGGGCCAAGCGTGGCAGTTTCCTCTCTCTGCTGGAGGAGCCTCCAGCCAGCAGCGTGTGTTTGCAGATACCTCTGGCTCCTGAATTGGCTCCTTGTCTACAGCCCCTGCACTCCACGAGGACGAATACTGAAGCAAGTGCTGTCGCTGTGGTGGGGCTAACGAGCTCCGTGTGCTGGGAAGGCAGCACACACCAGCCCCCCGCACTCCGCTGTGCCCCCGGCTCCTCTGGAACCAGCTTTTCACTTTTTTTGACAATTAATACTGCAGGAAGCAGCCCTGCCACCGAGGCAGAGTAAAACCCAGGGCTGTTTTACAGGATCCTCACCTAGATATTCATGAAACAAATAAAAAAAAAAAAAATGACAGCTTCTTGTAGATGTAAAAAATTATTTCAGACTTTTCAACAGACCTGCCCCTTGAGACCGCCTGTGACCAGCATCTGCAGTCGCTGATGTTGCCCAAGACCAACCTCCCAGGGAAGGAATCCTCCTCTCACCGATCACAGCGAGACTCAAGAGACAGCCACCACCTGTGAACGCCCTGACTTACTCCAAGGGGCTATTTCCTTGGCTGCACTTTTCCAGGATGTTTCTGGGTCACTTGTTACTGTATGAGGCATTACCTGGACTCGTGTGAGCTGTGTCACCCCTAATCAGTCTCATGCTGTGGCAATAAATACAGTCCAAGCAGAGACAGAATTTTTCTCCTCCGAAGTATGCATGAGAAAGGGCTGCTGGAGCTGGAGCATCACCTGCCTCTGGCTCCGAGTCCAGCAACGTGGGAAGCTCCAGGCAGTAAGTTCACAAGGGATGTTAATCACATAACAAAGAAGTCACTTGGGATGTTAGAAAATAAAAGCAAGGATGTTAAAAATAAAATGGAAGTGGGGTGCAGATAACAAAGCCCACAGAAGGTGTAACAGGGACCTATAACTGGGCTCTATCACACTGCCTCAACACCTGGTAACCCCAGCCATCAAAACAGCTTCATCTTTCCCTCTTCACTTCATCCTCGTGCCAACATGTGCAGCATCTGCTCTTCTTCATCCCCTTTGCAACGAGTCCTGTCCCCCCCGTGCAGCCGGTACCTCTCCAGCAGAACCTGGCTCGCCGCACACCCAGGGGCCCAAGAAATCCCGTCAAACCCTGTGAACCGTGCTCCTCTTCCCAGAGCCGCAGGAAACACGTTCTCTCCTCCTACAATTTCCCATGAAATCACAAAAATGCTGGGGGCCTGGGGGGAGGAAGGGCTGCCTTTCCCGTCCATCCTCCGCCTCCCACGGAGGAGGTTTTAAAGCAGCTGTCCTCCTGTGCGTCTGCACTTCACCGCGCAGCAGCGCGGGACGGGTCCTGCTCGCCAGGCTGCGAGGGGCCCCTTGCCAGCGCTCGCCCCACGGGGCAGCTGTGCTGGGGACCCCGGGAAGTGTCGGGGGCCTGTTTCCAAAGGGGTGACCCCCGGAAAGCGGGACGAGCTGCCCTGCGCAGACGAGACGAGCCCAGCATGGGCAGCAGCAGGCACAGCGTGGCACCCAGCGTGCGCTCGCTGGGATTTCGCCACGGCTTTCACTGGCCAAAGCTCTATGACAAAAGTGTCAAATCTGGAATTTTAACCCATAACAAACCCATGAAATCTCAGCCGCATTTCCATGAAAACATCCAGCCCCTTTCCTACACGCCTGGGCTCACACTGCGGGATGCCAGGGCCTCGGTGCCAGCAGCAGCACCTCCAGCAGAGTCACAGGGTTGTAGCAACTGGTGCCAGTGGAGAAACTGGTCTTGCTGGGCAGTCAGGTCCCAGGGAGGGAGGTACAGGTGGTGCAGTCTTTCCCACCACTCAGGAGCCTTTCCAAGGGTCTTCTCCAGCCACCACATACACACACACACGCACGTTGGTCCCTGTGTCCACAGAAGAATTATTTCTAATTCACACCAGCACGGAGGCGACCACGAGGTGGGAAACACTCACCATCACCATAGCCACCGCAGCAAACCCAGGGCAGGAGACAGACAGAGACCCTGCACTGGGGCAATGCCACTCTGCAGATCATCATCTCGCACGGACAAGGAAGGGTTTCAGTGAGAAATCACAGTGTGAGACTATGCTGCAGACAGCCACGTAAATTAGTGAACAAAACCTCTAATAATTATTTTTCTTCCTTTAATACCACTCTTGCTATTAATTCAGAAAAAGCAAAGTTGTAATAAATAAAGAAAACATTAAACTACTTATTACATTTCAAGCCCCTTAGAATATAAGTGCCCGTAACAAGCATCTGGAGAATGCCCAGAGAGTGGCAGTGCCCAATGGGAGAGCAAAGATGGAGATGAAGGTGAGCGAAGCAACAGTCTTTGCGAAGTTCCTGCTTTGTTCAGACTCAGCTCCCTGCAGCAGAGCCATCGCCCATCGCTGACAAGCCGCAGCCCCCCTCGCTGCCCGCCTGGCTCGGGCTGGTCCCCACACGGGACGCTGTGAGAGCCTCCAGCTGCCAACACGGGCACAGCCTCACAGAGACCACACTCTGGGGAAAAGAGCTGGTCTGTCCTTTGGGGTGAGCAGGACACGGCCCCGCTCCCAGTCCTGCCTCAGGGCAGCAGCAGTGGAGCCCCGGGCACCCACTGGAGAGCCCCTCGGCTGCTTTCTTTCCCAGCTGCCCGAGACGGGCGCTGGGGCTGCAGCGTGTCACCTCCAGCAGCGTGCGGGGCAGCGGCACAGCGCCTGGCCCTGCGAGGAGGCAGCTCTGCTCTGATCTAACTGGGAGTGACACGGCGGCTTGGGGTCTCGTCTGCGCCAACCCCCCTCCTTCTCTGCTTCTGGATGCTTTATTCGCAGCGCCACAACAAGAAAAGCGGCGAGAGCCTCCCCCCAGCCCTGGTGGGCAGCCAGGAGAAGGCTCTTTTGTTGCCGGAGCCCCACGGCACAAAGCCGGAGAGCGGTAACCCCAAAGATAATTTCCTTATTCTGATCAGGGATCAATTGACCACTTGCTCCCGTTTGTTGCCCCCTGGGACCGGCGCCTCCAGCTCTGAATGCAAAGCAGTCCCTCCTTATTTCCAGATGCAGATGAGGGCTGTGAAAGGCCTTGCTTTGAAACCAGTATTATTCCCCGGGGTCTTGACCCTCCCCGCCATGTCCCTCACCCCAGCCTCTATCTCTGACTCCGGGCTCTGCCTTCCCAGAGTAACAAAGGTTACGGGAAATAAAAGCGGAGCGATTACCATCTGGGAATCATCAAGAGGAGCCCAGAGGGGAAGGAGCTGGGCTGCAGAGACCGGGCTGACCCCACGGCCCACCACCCGTGCCTGCCCCCCCACCTCAGCCCAGCTGACCCCCACCGCCTGGCAAGGGTGGCAGGGACCCAGTCCCGGCAGCACCCACCGGGCACAGCCCGAGGGGCACCGAGCTGACGCACAAAGCCCATGTGGCACGGGCACGAGACCCTGTGTCTCGTTTAACAGAGCTGAAGGGAAGCGTGGCTGCCACTTGCTACCTGCACACCAGAGCTGGGCACAGACAGCCCAGGGCGGCAGCGCAGGGTGACGGCTACGACAGGGACAGAAAGCACCCAGCAGCTCCACCTTGCCCCGTCCCCGTCACAGCACCCACTGCCAGCGCAGCCACAGACCCGGGGCCAGCTGGACAGGCAGCCTTCCCTGGGCCATGTGCCTCTGGGGGTCCCTGGGGCACGGTGGGGATGGGGATGGCAACAGGGGTAGGATGGGGGTGAAAATGCTGGGGATGGGGCTGGAAGCGGTGGGGATGGGGATGGTGGATGGGTATGTCCCACACTCCACCCTTCCCTTGTCCCCTCCGAGGCAGCCATGCCCCTGAAAGGAGCAGTTGCTCCTCCCGCTCATCAATCAATTCCTCCTCTGTCCGCTTTGGAGCCTGGAAATAAAACCTCCCTCTAAATCTCTGCCACGGCCGCTCTGTTTTGGTGGCGGAGGGCCCCGCATTCCTGAGTTTCAGGCTGCAGCCACGTCTTCAAGAGCAGAGCCACAAGAGCTTTCTGATGGTTAATTGCTGGCACACTCTCACTGAAAACATGAAACACCCCCTGACAAGCCGTGTGATTTATTACTGCCCACTGCAAAACGGAACAAAATCAATTGGCTATTACCTCACTTAGCGAAGGCTTGTCACCGCCTGGGAGCAGGGTGTTAAAAATAAAAGCCAGGCACGGCCCGGCAGCGAGCCCCCGCGCCGCGGCCGCTCCACCTGCTCGGAAGCAGATAACACCGGGGCTGTGCCGGGGACCGGCTCCGCTTTCCCTGATCGTTGCCACGCTGGTGCCACTCCGGCTCGCTCCTGCTTTGCAGTTATTAATTACACAGATGTCATCGCCCCTGCCACGTGCAGAAAATTCCACAAAAGATGCAGAGCAATGACAGAATATTTGTTTAGGACGGAAACGTATCCTGTAATTAATCAAAATGATGCGACCCTTCCCCTGCCCAGGGAGGGCAGACCCTCCGTGCCCAGGAATTCACCCCGCAATGGCTGTGGCACCAGCAGCTGGCAGCGGTGCCAGCCCAGCAGGGGCCGGTTGCCTTTGCTGGCAGGTAAACAGCAGCGTGGGTGCCGGGGAAAGGGACCGTTCACCCGCATGTCCGCGTGAGACAGCCATCGTTCTCCTCGGCTGGCAGCACGGCTCGGAGAAGACAACCTCGGCGTGTCCTGCGCAGGCTGCCGCTCGCCCACGCTGTGGCAGCGCGGCTGCAGCCCGCCTCCGCCTGGCATTTCCAGCAAAAACTGGCAGCTTCCAAGCGTGCAGGGAAACCCACACATCACCCTAGAAAACCCACCAGAGAGAAAGCCGCTCTCACAGAAACCTGCCTTTACTTCCCCAGGGCCAGGTCTCTGCCTTAGCAGGGAAAGCAGCCCGCCACCGCAGCCACCGAGGTCAGGGAGCGCTCCGCGTGGCTTGCACACCAGGGCTGACGCAGACGGGGACGCTGCCACTCGCTTGGCAACTGCAGCCGGTGCCAGGGAGAACACATCACACCCGGGCAGCCCTGGTGCCATCACAATTACCAACAAGAGGCAGAGACACGGGCTGGGAGGCAGGAACGCTGCTCCTGCCAAGGCTTTTATGGCCGGCTAGTGCAGGGTCAGTGTCAGGGGCTGTGCCCAGGGGCACGGGGGCACAGCCCGTGGGGCACTGGGGGCAGTGCAGGAGCTGGCCCTGAGCGGCTGAGGCACATTCACGGGGTATTTCAGGAACTGAATGGTCCCCCTGGTTGTATTTCATCGCCTTTGTTTCATTCCCAAATCACTTAGAGGCTCTTCCAATCATAGCCGGGAGATGCTCCTCCCATGAAGCTCCAAACTGTGCGAGGCATAAAGGGGCTGCATTATTTATAGACTCGGGATGGATGTTTCACACGCGGCCCGGCCCATTCCCAGCATTCCCTCCATTCACAGATCATTAAGTAGCACTTGATGACATATAAGGCAATGCAAGTGGAGTGGTTAACTTTGAATATTGCCACCCAGCCCCTCGTTAAATGAGATTCAGGAAGCAATTGTGCACAGAGAGGGGACAGCTTTTGCCCTGCCAAATGAAGCTGGGCTCAGAGCACCCATGAAAGCCCCCAGCAATAACAATACCACCAGGCACCAGGCTGAGCGACCCGTGTGCTGCCCTGTGCTGCCCGGTCACGGCCGTGGTGCCAAGGGAGACGCAGAGGCCACCCGGGGATCATTAGCATCATTGCTGAGCCAAAAGGGCTTTTCTCCCCCCGTGAACTCACCTTTGGAGCAGCACACTGCAGAGTGCTGCCCGAAAGACCCCAACGGGCAAAAGCACACCCCAAACCCCAGCTGGCCAAAGACGGAGCACAGCAGGTACCAGAAGGGCTCTGTCCAGGGGTGCCCTTCACAGGCACTGAGGGGACTGTGCCCCTGTGATCCCGTCCCCAGCCCCGGTGCCCAGCGGCTCCCTGCCGCCCCCAGACCCTGCTCAGGGCAAGTGGATGCAATCCCTGGCAGAACCATCCCTGGCTGTGGCCGGGGGAAACCGTCGGGCACGTTGGCCTCCTCCTCTGCGGGCAGCTCGGGGTAGCCGAGCGGAGACAATGGCAGGACGTGACTGCGGGGACATCTGCGTCTGATCCAGGAAATGTTTTGGCATCGAAATAGCAGCAGTGGGTTGTTAGGGAAAAAAAAAAAGAAAGGAGACGTATGAGCATGACAAGATCTGTGATATGCTCACTGACTGCAGCAGAGCATTTCAGAAGAGGACAAGGCTGAGATTCAGGTTCCCAGATAGCCTAACACCCTATCCCAGGGACTGTGCCCCTGCTGGGAGCAGGGTGGGCAGCTTGTGCCACCTCTCAAGGGCTCATCCCTTTGCCCAGGGGCTGCTGCACTGCAAAGCACGAGGTTTTGCCGGTGCACATGAGGTTTGCAGCCGCTTCTGCTCCGAGAGGAGCTGCAGCTTGTCCAGTTCCCAGCCCGAAGCCACCCCGCACTGCAGCACTTCCATTTCAGTCCATGGCGCGATGCGCTGTGGTGACGGGAACCGCAAGGCCAGTGGAAAATGGGGCTCTGAGCTCATGCATCTTATTTTAGCTCCCCATCCTCTGTGGAAGCTATCTCAGGCATGTTTTGGGAATACAGCAGGTATTTTTATGAGTGGGATTTGCAAGGGTATTTTCATCTTAGACTTGGAGACAGCTGGGCCTGCTGCCAGGTTTAGGAAGTGCAGAGGCAGAGGCAAGAAACATAAAACTAGCGAGAGGTGGGCTTCCTACCGTGGCTCATATTTATCCGAGAGGAGCAGGGGCACTTGAAAATGTCCTGCGGGTGCTCCCCGTGCCAGACCGTGCCTCGGCCAGTTCACAGACCAACCTTGACCGGAGCCAGGAAAGGCAAGAGGAACACGTCCCGGCCGATGGCACTTGTCCGGCCTGGCCCTCCTGGCACCACCAAGACCCCGGCTGCCCTCCGGATCAACTGACAGCAGCGCCGCGGGTGCGGTGACGAGCCAGCTGCCGCCTGTGCGCTGGGGAGCGCCGAGCTGCGCTTGCTGCACGCTCCCGGGGCGAGGAAAACGCAGGACAGGGGGCACAGTCAGCGGGATCAGTGCGATCCGAGCACACTCGCCTTTGTGTCAGCGTTTTGGGCGCGATCCCGCCGAGCTGGCCGGCTCCGGCACCGAAGCGGCACCGCATGCCACGAGTGGGCTGCTGCAGCGAGCTAACTGCACGCTCCTGCGCGCTACACACACTGCACTCACCCGCCCTGGGCAGGGGATGCTCGGCACCGCACAGGGCAGGAGCCAGGTCAACAACAGACCAACAGCTGGCAGCAGGAACCCTCCCGAGGGGCTTTCCAGGTGAACCCCACGCCCGCCCGGGCCCTCGCCCCACGTGCAGCAGAGCCTCTGCCCCAGCACAGCACTGCCAGGGGTGCTGCTGCGAGCGCAGGGGGAGCGGGGCCGAGCCGCCCCGAGCGATGGAGGGGCAGGATCAGCTCCGCACCGGCCCCCGGCCCATGCTCAGGACGTGCGGGGTCCCCCGGGCAGCGCGGGGTGACAGGGCTGCCAGCCTGGGGGGCACGACAGCTGACGGCCGAGGCAGAGGGGCCGCGCAGCCAGGGAAAAGCTCGACCTTGCAGTGACACGGGGCGCGCCATGCCGGGGAACATGAGCCCAGCAGCTGCGCGGCGCTTGGCCAGGGGCCGAGGGGCAGGGGCGGCCGGCGGCCAGCGCGCAGAGCTGCTCTGAGCCGCCCCACCAAGACCCTCCCCGGCCAGCGCGCTCCAGAAACAAAATGCCTTCCTGGGAGGGGGAAAAAAGAAAGAAAGAAAAGAAAGAAACAAAAAAAAAAAAAGAGACAGCTTCAACCAAGAAATAGCCATGGGCAGGTTTTGTTTCTAAGGCATTTTCATTTTGTTCATTTTGAATTGAATTTTTATGTGATTTGTTTCCCTGAAAAAGCACAAGTTTTGAAATACCATGAGTTGCCTCCTCTGCCCGGGGGGGGCAGCTGCCGACCCCAGCAGGGAGCTGCAGAGTTGTGCCCGCTGCAGAAGGCCACGTGCTCTGCACTGTCCGGAGCAGCTCTGCAGCCTTTCTACAGCAGACAGAGCTCAGAAAGGGGGAAGCCTCCAGCAAAACCCTGCCCCAGCCCTGTACCTGGTATCGATTCCATCACACCTGGCAAAGAAGAGGGACAAGAGCTGGGGGAGGCAAGCGAAAAACCCCAAGATTTCCTGCCACTTTTTCTTCCCTCCCCTTTTTTTTTAAATAAAACTGTCTATGACCACTCCCACATCCAATAGAACCTATTATCCCGGGGGGCCTCAGGCCAGCACTCACCCTGCCTTCCCAAGAGGCTCCTGCACAAGCAGCACCTGCCCCAGCCACGCTGGGCACTGCGCCGAGCCCCGGCTCCACCGCGCAGGTTGGCACCAGGGGCCGGGTCAGCTCTGCCGCGTGGCACCGCGGGCCTCAGCCCCTCGAACGCGCAGGTGATGCTGTCCCACCCTTTCAGTGGACACGCTCCGGGCACAGCGGCGGTGGGCACAGCGGCACCCACCCACCCACCGTCGGCCCACCGCGTGCGGGACCGCTGATTGCATCGCAGTTGTCATGCCACTCGGTGAGAAGCGAAGCTAAATTAGAGCAACTAATTGCACCTCTCTTTGAAACAATCAGGATGACAAATCAGTGGTAATCTCTTCAGTTCTAGAGGGAAGCTATCGCGGCTCGCTTACAAGGATTAATCAGCTTTTCATCAGTGTTATTATACCCACGCTGCCTTGGGAGGAGCCCCGAGGCCACCCTGGCCGGGCTCACGCCACGGGGACACTGCGGCTGGCAGAGAAGACGAGTCCTGCCGGGCTGCTCGGTCCCAGCCCTCACCCGCAGCACAGGGCTGCCAGCTCGCCGTCTATCACGCCTCTGGCTCAGCCTGGCGGGCTGCTCAGCAAGCATCTGGATGCCACCACCCTGGGCAGGAGGAGCACGGCTGGGCCCAGGCGAGATGGCCAACCCGCAGGAGGCACCAGCCCAGGAACAGCAAGCAGAGGGGCAGAAGGAACCCAGCCCAGCCACAGGGTTTCTGTTACAGCAAGGGACCGCTTCGCTTCCTGCCGTTATTGAAACTTTTTGTTCGATTTTTGTGACCTAACGGGAAGCCCAGAAGCTCAAGTCTTGAATGCACCTCAATCAGAGGGACTCTAATACAGAAAACCACCTTAATTACTGCAGTGTCGTGTCAGCGATAGACGGGGAGAAGTAACTACATGGTGTCTCTCTCCTCTGCGTAAGGAGTCGCAGGATACACCCTGGCATCCCCTCCCCAGAGCAGAGTGAAGGTTTGCTCCACGTGTCCCAGGGTTAGCACCACCAGCACTGCTCCGGGTCCATCTCCTGGGGCTGTGCCAGGGAAATCCCACCCAGTTGAGCTGGAGCTGTCAGCAAGCAGCACTGGTGCCCTTCCACTTCTCACCACCTGCGGTCAGCGGAAAAGCACTCGGCAGCATCCCGCCTTGGCTGACCCCAGCATCCAGAGGGCACAGGCTGTCAGGGATGAAGAACCCAGGCTGGGTTCTCCCAGCCTCACCACTGCTCCCTGGCATGACTATGCCCAAACGCTTTCTGATCAACAAAAGCTAAACCAACAGCTCTCCAGCCTCACACGGGAACCGATTCATCAACTTCTGCACCCTCACTGTGCTTTGCAGCAACCCCAGAGCACTCTGCATCCCACAGATGCCAAGACCAGTGGTGGCAGGGATATTATACTGAAAATGCCCAAGACCTTGTGCTGGATCAAGCAGTGGTGGTCCTTGGCCAAGGCCCGGGAGGGAAGGACTCCTGAGGGAAGACAAGCAATTCATGATACGACTCCAAGGACAAAAGTAACTCACTTGCTTTCTGTGGACTCATTTTCTCACTACGAGAGGCCTTGCTGTGGACCACAGGGTCCTTCTGCCCGGCCAAGCAGGACTGAACACACAAGCACAGGGTGTGTGAGGAGGAGGGGAGGAAGGCCACAGTGCTGGTGTGAAAGCCCCAGGAGACAAACTCACACTCTTCCATGCCCTCAGACCAATAGCCCTGGGAGCCCCGGACGAGAGAGCTGGAGCCCTGCACATGGCCCTGCTGTGCCCTGGAAAAACTCCGCAGAGGGCACGTGGCATTTCAGTGCCCTGTTTCAGTTTACACAAGGGCAGGTCACCCTGTTCCCTCCCCAGCACAGCCTTGCTCTCTCTGCCGCGGGGGCTGATGCAGGGCTGGGGAGCAGCCCCTGCCTGCTCTTTCTTGGGGAGCCGCAGGGGGATGGATTTGCAGCCCCTATACACTGGACCTTGGTGTCTCAGACCCAGCCCACTGGAAGCTGAGCAGGATGGGGAGCAGAGCCCAAGGAGACCTTGGCTGCTGCTGCCCCAGCTGCATCCCCTGAGCAGCCGTGGAGAGGGCCCTTCCCTTCCCTTCCCCCAGGACAGGCTGCTCAGCCCCCCAGCCAGAGCCCAGTGCCCTGCTTCACACCCTCGCTCCGGAAAACTCCTCTGGGAGGCACTCTGTGAAAGCAGCGGGCTGGTGCCCTTCACACCACTGAGCGAGCCCTCCTGGAGAGGCACCAGCCCCCAGCACAGCCCCACCAGCCCCACACACCAGTGGGGCACTCGCCTGCGGGCAAAGGCTGCTGAGATTTGTGCCCGTCCCGCTTCCTGCCAGGAACCTACCAGATCCGCTGGGCACGGTGCTCACTTAGGTGCAGGTCAGTGCCGCTGCCAGGGAGCCTGCCCAGGGCAGCAGCTCCGAGTGGGAAGCTGCCCAGCCATGCACTGGAAGATGGTCCTTGGAGTCCAGGAGACAGTCGGCAACAAGGCTGGCATGGGTGGCACCATCCGAGCGGGCATCTGAGTGGCTCTGGAACGAATCACCGCCTGCAAGGGATGGAGAGCAGATGGGATTAGCAAAACTTGGCCATGGCTATAGAAGCCCAGCTCCCAGCAGCCCCATTTGGCTACAGACCCAGTCCCTGCTTAGTCAGGACAAAGGCCGATGTTAAGGGCTCCTGGATCAGGGTCCGTGGCAGCATTTTTCATGGGAAATACATCTGAGTGCAGCCCATTGCTGGGGCCCGTGAAGGCTCTCCCAGCTGTGCTGGCACCCTAAGGGGTGCATGTCTACGCGGCAGCACCCAGAGCAGCTCAGCACAGCTCTCCTGTGCCAGCTCTGCTATATTACAGCACTTGGCCTGCACCATAAAAGTGGAACGATGCACTTGAGTTACATAAAGATCCAACTCCTGGAGGAGAAAGGGCTCTTGACGTTTCCCTACAGCTTTTTAGGGCATGTTATGAATGCTAAAACCATGGATGGAAAGTGCAGGGGAAGGTGAACAAGCCAGGAGACAGGGCTCTTAAAAACAGTTAAACTAAAACGGCTGAAAAACAAAGAAATGGAAACCTGCAGTACATGCCCACAACCAAAAGCACTGTGGAACACATTTAGATACCGCAAACATACCTTATATATCGTATGTAATTATAATTTCACTTTCCCACTGGCACGTGTGTGGGCACACACCAAGTATAACATGTACATAAAATACTACAGAGATGTATTCAAGCCATCTTCACGTGCACGTACAGAAGCATCCAGGCAGCAAATTCCTCCCTGTGAATTCCAAGTGCCAAACCAGGAGCTATCCTCTAAAACAGCAGAGCCATCTCTTGCACGAGAATAAAAACATCCAAAACCTTAAATTTTTCCCCCCAGATACCAAACTGTCTCCGACCCGAGTTATTGGAACCCGCCTCTCTGTGTCCGGGCCCTTGGCACACACAGTTTACTCCATGGCACACTGAAGTGCCCGCAGGAGTCGGGCTGATAGAGCAGGCAGGTTATTAAAGCCCTGCCTGCTCTGCTCCAGATGGACTCTGCAGAGCCCAGCTCGCAGCCCTGACCGGGCCAAGTCTGTTAGAAATGTCTGCGAGGCACAGCAGTGCCCGCACACGGTCTCCGGGAGCTTCCTGGCGCGCTCGGCGATGGGGGCTCACAAACACAACCCTCCCCTCCTGCGTCTCCTGCAACAAAGATGTTTGGGATCAAAGGAAAGGGTTAACCCCCATGCAGTCATCGCATTGAGTCTTGGAGGTCTGAGTGCTGCCAACTCCTGAAAAATGGCCACCAGGCAAGCTGCTGAGAATCATCAGAATAAGATTGGAAGGTGTCCACATCAATCAATCACTTGTTGACAGATGACTGGAAGCCCCCGCTGTGACCGTGGACAGCTGACCAACTCTCGGCTTAACCTGAAGTCTAACATTAGCCTGTTGGTTTCGTGGGGGTGGCTTCTGCGTTATGACCTTAATAGTCAATCAATCTTGCAACGAGGAGTCTGGCAGAAACATTAATTATCCATCCTATTCATGCATTGAAAAGCTTTATCTTCAAAAACTCAGCGTCACTTAGGGAGGAATAACAGAACCCAGAGCAAGAAAATAAGCCCATCCTCAGGGGGGAACCGGACAGCAGGGACGAGCCCCGGGGGCCACCGGAGCCCCACGATGGCAGCCCAGGACCGGGGCACTCGGGGCAGGGCTTGGCCTCGCTTTTATTCCTGGTACCTATTCAGGCAGCTCGGAGGCTGCTGCTCCTGCACCAGCAACTGCTGGAGTCGGTGCCAAAAGGAAGACAAGGGGGAGAGATATAAAAGGACAACAAACACACATCAATTAAACCTTGCAAGCTGTTAGTCACACTAGTTAATAAGTTCTTTCTATCTGTAAAGTGCTCTTAGTGACAAATCCTTTAACTGGCACTCGGAGCGTTATTATGGCTTTCAAGATGCCTCTGTCTTTCATGTGCAGCTTCTCGTACACATGTGAGTGCTCCCCGTTGCGCAGTCTGTTTACACTAGTTGTGAGAAGACATCATCAAAGCAAACTGAAAGCAACACTAAATGCTCGAGAAAAACAGAATTCATTCACTGCTGCCTGCTCAGAAATCGCCTTTCAGTTTGTTTAGAGGCAGCGGTCGCTGCAAACCGCAGCGGGGAGGAGACGGGGAGCCCAGCTGGCACAGCCCGTGTTTGGCCTCTCCAGGGCATCACCAGTTAAAGCACCCACTGCCCTGGCACCGGGGAGAGACCGCAGCCCCTTCCCACTGCCCTGGCACCGGGAGAGACCACGGCCCCTTCCCACTGCCCTGGCACCGGGAGAGACCACAGCCCCTTCCCACTGCCCTGGCACCAGGAGAGACCACAGCCCCTTCCCACTGCCCTGGCACCGGGAGAGACCACAGCCCCTTCCTGCTGGCTGTGACATGGCCATTGTGTCTCCAGCAGTGAGGAGCTGCCACCCCTCCTGCGACCAGGGCTCCAGAGCTGACGTGTCTGACAGCCGTGGGCCAGACTCGCTCTCAAATGGCCACCACATTGGCATGGCCGTTTCAGAGCAAGATGTCCCTACAGAGCCCCAGATCAGGAGCCAGCTGGGTGCCAGCACACATCACATCCAGAGTCCCTCACAGCAGGGTCGGGATGCCCTTCTCCCCAGACAAGCGATCTCCAGCACTGGGCTGCTCTCACAGGGGCTGTGTGCAGGCAGGAGGATTCCACGTTAACCCCATGTAACCCAGGAGGGGTCCTGCATCCACAGGGCAGGATGCAGATGCTCCTCCAGTACCAGCTGGTCCCTGTTCCTGGTGAGGAGCAACAAGAAGCTGGGTCCATCAGCAACCTACACAGAGCAGAACCCAACCAGCATCCCAGCAGAGCGACGTGGGATGTGCCCCAGCAGGTAAAGGCACGGGCACAGGGGAGGCTGGGGACCCAACCCCAATCCTCATGTCCAGCGCAGCAGCTGCACGGACAGAGCGGAGCTCATGGGATGCCCTTATGGAAACCATCTTCTCTTTAGTCAAAGTCAAAGCAATTAGGGCCCTGCAATGTTAGATTAGAAAAGAGACAGCTAATCGGAGACCGTCCGTAATCCTTCACACTTGGGCTGCCAGAGCAGGCCACAATTCAGCAGGACTTGTCTGGACTGATTATATCTCCTGAAAAATGAACAGTAACTCTTGTGTAGAAGCAAGTTATGTTTCTGCAAACTCTCTTCCACACAAATTAAAGTATTAATCACCTTAATAAACATTAACGTGGAATGGTCATTCGTTAAGTACAGGAAAATACACGGCCTCAAAGCGATCATCTCCCAGTTTCAGCACCCAGCACACTCAAAACACAGCACTTGTGCTCCCTGTGCCCTGAGCTGGAAGTGCCCGATGCCCACCCAGGTCTGCCCAGCACACGGGTGCCGAGAGCTGAGTGGCCAAGCCCGGGCACGGAGCGGGCAGCAGGAGCAGCTCTGCCACCACTGCCTCAGTGCAGGAACATGAAGACAGCAGCACAATCCCCCGGCACAGCCAAGGGGGCAGAAAAAAGGGGTACAAAAGTAACAGCAGAAATTTCACTAAGCTTCTCTTTAATGCACCAAGCCACTGATTTCCAGATCTGCTGGAACTGTGGCCAGCACAGCCCGAGCGGTCACAAAGCAGGTCTGCCCTCGGACAAGGCAGCCCCTTTGTGTGACACAAGCACCGGTGCCAGACCCCGTGGCACCCCGCTGGCACACGGCAGGGCAGCCAAGCAGCTGGCTGCTCCCTGCTCTGGGATGCCAGGCACCACGTGCAAAGGGTCTAGAAGGCTGGTGTCCACCCCTGCCTTCAGGAGGCACAGCTCGTGCTGTACAGCCAGGAGCCAAGAGAAAGGGACATTTCCAGGGGCACAAGGCACCCACGTCTCCAATGGCTGCAGCAACTCGCCACCAAACACCTTCCACGGCTGTCACTGCTCTTCTGTGCCACCAAATACCCCCTGCAGCGGGGGCAAACCCCCCATGCTCCATGGTACAAGGCACAAGCACGTGGTGTCTGTGCCTGCTCCGTGCTGAGCAGCTGATCCTGGAGCAGAGTCCCTGGGACCAGGACCATGCAGCGTGAGCGAGGGTTGCTCCAGAGAGCTCTGCCCAGGGATGAGGGACCTGCAGCACAAATCCGGAGCAGGACCCGGCCATGGCAGCAAGCAGAGCCGGGTGAGCCAGGCTGGGACCCTGTACCCTGCCTCCAGCCAGCTGCCCATGCTCACAGCTCCAAACCTGGAGTTAAACATCTGTAGGGAATGCCCACAGCATCATCATGGCACAACGTGCCTGGCACGAGTAGCACTAGACCACGATAATGGTGAAGGTGGCCTGGAGCCTCCCAAACCACGGCATGCTTCTGCAGGTTGGGCTCTCCTCACCCCTCCCAGTGTGCCGAGCAGCACGACTTGGTGCCCCACTCGACATGGCATCCACCAGCATTGCTGCTCTGGCCGCGTGCCCCTTCCAGCAGCGTGCCCCTTCCAGCAGCGTGCCCCTTCC
>JANVCC010000060.1:463188-540615 GCA_025345505.1 Todiramphus chloris collaris | reverse complement strand
GCGTGCCCCTTCCAGCAGCGTGCCCCTTCCAGCAGCGTGCCCCTTCCAGCAGCGTGCCCCTCGGGCTGTGGAGAGGGTGGCAGCGGTGGGGAGATCCAGGGATCAGTTGCAGGCGATGGTGTTAGATCTCCTGCCCCAGAAGACCCTTGATGCAACCCGGCCTCCTCCGGCTGGCTCAGGGCTTCACCACTGGTGTCAAGTGGCAACATTCTGGATTGTGACCTTGCTGGAATTTGCTCCTGGGGGGGACACGCCAGTCCATAAAGTTCCCATTAGCGCAAAAGCAGATGTAAGCACTTTGTTGGCAGAGTTCAGCAGCAGGGAAGCCTGCAGTTGATCAGTTCTGCCTCGCTGGTCACCGCAGTCAACAGGAATTACCACGGAGGGTTTCTGTGCCCCTTCACCCACAGCCCGCCCTTCCCGAAAAGGAAGATTTAAAGAAACCGGCCGAGCTCCGGCACCACTCCAGCGGAACGCCGTCGATCCGCGCGGTGCGCGCCGAGGGGAGCGGGCCCCGTGCGGGATCCACACGCAGCAGAGCAGCGGCAATCTGGTTATCGTACGGAGCAAATCCAACCACGGGCACTGGGCGCTGCTCAGCGCGGGGCCGGCGGCTTGGGGGCCTTTGTGCCCAGCCCCTTGTGGCAGGGCCGAGGTGCGGGCGGGTGGCAGCTGTGAGCGGCCTTTGCCTCTGCCCCCCGGGGACGGCAGGCGCCTGGCGCTCCTGGGCCCCCGCAGCCCTCCCCGGGGACGGCCACGCTGGGCTCTGTGCCGCTGTGCAGGCGGCAGCGGGAACTGGGTCCCACTGCGGTGCTGATGCCAGGGCCACGGCACTTCCCTGCACCAGCGGAGCAGGATCGCTGGTGCCACAGGGTGCCAGGGCTCGCGGTGTTCCCTCAGCCCCACACCTCCCTCTCCATCGTGTCACACCGAGGAGCAGCACTGGCTGACCTGATTTCAGCCAGTTTTCCTTCATGATTAACACTCTCTGGGCCCCAGCTCACTCTGTTATTCTCACCAAATTAAAGAGCAGTGCCAGGTCCTCGTTAGATTTGCTCACACTCGAGCAGTGTCATGTGGTCAGTAGCCCATGGCAATACACTAAATTAAAGGCCTAATGCAGAATCCACCTACAAGCCTGACAACTAATGAATCGAGGGCTTCAGGCCCCAGAGGACCCGCGCCGGGACGAAGCCACTTCACACCGAGCCGGAGCAGAAGTGCAGTCCCTGGGCTGTCATTCAGAAATAAAGAGTTGTTTAATTTTATTCACCGCAGGACACAGAAACAACAGCATCTCTGTGACTAGTGGCCGGCTTGCCAGAGAGCCAGGCAACAACCACCGCTCCTGGCACCAATTCCCAGAGCACAGCAGCTCCTGCCCGTGTTCCGCAGCTGCCGGCAAATAAACTCTCACTCGGTCTCCATGAACCGGCTTTGAGTCCCTGGCACCGACACGCTGACACCGCTGCCCACCGTCAGAGCAAACACCTCTGCCCATCCCTCCGCACCACTGCTGGGCACTCCGGACCATCTCGGCCACCTGCCCAGACACCCAGCCCTCGCTGCTCCCTCCAAAAGGGCCCAAGGCAGCACAACTGCTCATCTAGACCAGAGGCAAGGAAGAAATGTTTTACTCTAAGGGTGGTGAGATCCCAGCCAAGGGTGCCCAGAGAGGTGGTGGCTGCCCCATCCCTGGCACCATTGCAGGGGAGGTTGCCCGGGGCTCTGAGCACCCTGCTCTAGCTGCAGATGGCCCTGCTCCCTGCAGGGGGTGGGTGAGATGAGCTTCCATCCCAAACCAGTCTATGATTTGCTGAGTTGCCTGCAGCACAGCACCCAGCCCTCACGGGTAAGCACCGCTGCCCATGGGCACCAGTCAGCACCCACTGGGCTACGTCTGATAAAACCAGGCTCCCACTTTGGGTTTTGGAGCCCCCTCCCCACCTTCCAGCAGGGGCTGGGCAAGCACTGGGTGTAAACACCGGGGCCAATGCAGAGGCCATCAATTTTGCTCCGAAACATTTCAGGTTGGATCTGGAGCCTGGAAAGGTTCAGGCTGCTGCACCAGACAGCTCCAGCCCCGCAAAGGTCAGTGCTGTTTTGGTAAGGATATGTTTGCTGAAACCTTCCCCTCCCCCAGACCCTGCTCTCAGCCTCACGCTCGCACACTCCTACTCTGCTCCCGCTGCAGACTCGGAGGAGCTGCACAAAGTGCCGTATCCCCAGGTGGGGACCAGGCATGGTGCACAGGGCAGGTCAGAACCTCAGGGTTATCAGCATATTTTCAGCCTCTCTCACACCAGAGAGCACATCCCTCCCAGTGAGCTGCCAAGCGAGCACAGGGCAAAACCAGTGGTGAAGGACAACGGACGTTCCTGGGTGACCCTTTGGTCCCCTCTGCAGGCAGGCAGCACTGGGAATCGCTGCCCACCCAGCAGCGTACCAACGGGCTACCAAGTGCCTGGGCAAATCCAGACCCCAGCAGACCAGACCCACCACAGACACACAAGGGGATGGTCAGAAATACCTGCCCAGAGGAGACCCTGTGTCGTGATGGAGCCAAGATGGGTGGCCAAGAGGCACGGACCAGCCGCGGGCTGTGCACACAGACACAGCACCTGTAACCACGGCCCTTCCAGTCCCACCCAGTTTAAATGCTCGAGTTGTTTTAAACGCTAACACTGCACATAACACACCTCTGAGGTCTCTCTCCTGGAGCTCTGTCGTGCCTCTGGCCGGAGTCCCCTCGGACGCAGCTCCCGTGCTGGACCCGCTGCTCTGAAGGGGTGGCCAGCCAGCAGCCGCTGCTGGAAGGGTCTCTGATGTCCAAAGACACAAACACAGTTTTACAACAGGCAGCTCTACTCATGGCTCCGCACGGACAATTGCGGCTCTTTACACGACACTTATAAATGCGCGCGCACAATGGACTCCAGAAAGCTTTGCGCCCGAGTGCTGTCAACACTCTGACAACATTTTTATTATACTGGTAAATAATTTGTTTTGCTGATGCTTAATTGGGAATCAATACAGTGCCTACGTTGAATTACACTCCCCATTTCAGACTGGCTGGGATCAGTCGGTCATCCTCTCCCCCTGCAGAGATCGGGGGACTCTGTGTTCAGGATTCCAAGGGCGCAGGAACTGCCTACAGGAGAGGGCAGCCCCCGAAAGAGAGGGGATGTGGTTCGCAGGACCAGTGCTAACTACAAGCAACCCTCACCGAGGCAGGTCAGGCCACGCCAACCCTTTCCCATCTGTAAACAGCCAATTACTCAGCTCATCAACCAAACCACTGCAGAAGCGCTCGGGTGCGTGGCGTTTGGGCTCTGGCAGGTCCGGCACAGCCGGGGCAGCCCCACGGCACCGGGGTGTGCGGAACGGGGCAGGGACTCACGGCAGCGGCAGCCACAGCCGGTTGCCATTGGCTCTGCCGGCACGGTGAGAAGGTGCCGCTCTGCTCGCGGGCAGGGACGCGCAGCGAACGGTGGGATATAAATAACAATATCCTGCGCTGTCTCGGAGACAGCTGGGTGGTAACTCTCGCAATTACTCGCTTGTAAATGGCAACCTTTACATGTGCTCGACTCGTGACATCTTTACGCGCTCCATCTCTGGAGAGCTCCCAGCGCAGTTGCCGGCGCTGCCTCGACACAGCGACAGTGTTCCTGCTGCCTCGCCGAAGCCACCCCAGCAGGACAGAGCCCGAGGGATCCCACCTGCCCTCCCTGCCCTGCTGTGGGCCACAGCTCTGCGCCCACCCCTTGGGACACAGCTCCAGCCCCGGCGAGCCCTGGGAGAGGAGATCTCCATCCAGCTGCATGCTGCCACGGCCACCATCAATGGCACGTTCAGACGGGCAGGCTCATGGACCCAAACCCCTCTCCTTGCCCCCAAAGCATGGGCAGACCTGTGGCACAAGGAGGAAGCACTGTCCTCGCTGTTCGAGTCTGGTCTGAAAGCCTCAGCCCATCCCCACAAAGCAGCAGCCATCAACACGCCTGCCCCAGAAAGCACCGTGCTGCAGACACGGGACACCGAGATCTGCAACCCTTGGGGGACAGCAGAATGATCCCCAGGGACCCTCCAAGATACAGTAACGTGGGGCAGGGGGCTCTGCAGCTGCCCAGTTTGGGTGTGAGGTGCTGGAAACCCCAGTGCCCTGGCCAGGCTCTGGTGGGACCTTCCCCTCGTCCCTGGCGGGCGCGCGGCAGGGCAGAGACGCGTTCACCCGACGCTGGCACGCAGCCCACCCACCCCACGCTGCTCCAGCCCGACAGAGCACGATGCTTCTCTAAAGCAGGTTTTTCATCGCTAACGCCAGAGCTGCATTTTAGCATAATTTTTTTTTTTCCTAGGCAGACTTCAATCTCATTAATTTTAAGACACTCTAAGCTCTCTTTTGCGGTCTCTAACATAATTCTCCTAACTTAAGATACACCAGATAGAAGTAGCCAATCCCGTTCATAATTGTATATATGGCCAGCAATTCAAATTCACTTCCCCTGATTTAATGTCCTATTTGTATTCTATCAATAAATGAAGTTCTCAGGACCGTACTTAAATGGAAGCAGCACTATGCTCTGATAGCCAAAGCCAGCAAAAAAAAATTCCATCACTAAACCAAAACGTCTTGTAGTATATGATTCCTTGACTTATTGTTCTCTCCTCTTCACTGCACTTGAATATTAAATGTTGTATTAATAGCTCACTCTTAATTATCCATGAGTAATGTACTACAACCAGAAAATTAATGGAGGGAAGCACCACAAAAATGGAAAAAAAATTCTCACTATCCCTGGTACATTTTCAAACTGCCTGTGAGATGAAGGGAGACACAGAGCCTGGAACACCACCAGACAAAGACCAGTGCGAGGGAGGGGACCCATGGACCCCGGTGACCACAGCTCCTCGTCCTTCTGGAAGGTGCTCACTGTGGGAAGGAGATTACGAGCAGACCTGGGCACGGCTCAGAGAGGGGAGTGCAGGGCTGACCACTGCCTGGCCTGAAGTCCAGGGTGGAGAAGATGATGAGTGAGAAACTCAAGATTGCTAAGGAAGACTTTGCCATAAATACGTAATTCAGCTCTGGAGTTCACTGCTGCAGGAAGGTGTTGAGATCAGTACTTGAAGAGACTGACAAGGACTGGATGTTTCTACAGATAACGTGGATTCTCAGAGTTAACCTTGACAGCTGACAAGCGTGGGAGGAGACTCTACACCCCTCATCTCATCACCAGGGTTTGAGGAGGGAGAACCCCTCATCTCTGCCAGAACTTTTCCCCTGCCCACGACCAAGGGCCCAGCTCAGGCCCTGAGCTCGGTGGGTGGCAGGGCAGACCCACAGCGCTCATCGGTTCCCAGGTTTTGCATCCCACGGGCTGGATCAGCCAGAGATGTCCTGACCTGGCAATGCAGCTCATGCTGACCCACTCAGTCCCACCCTGGAGATCCAGGTTCTACCAGCCTCCTGTCTACTCACCCACACTTAGAACCCGAGCCTGGTGAGATGCCACCACTGCCAGATACACGTGGCACAGACCGTATCTATTGCCACTCTTGGTGTATTGCCCTGCGTGGAGGGTCCTTGTGTCCGTACGTCAAGACACGGCTGTCGCATCAGCCGCACGCCGTGCAGAAACAACACACCTACTCCTCCCCAGCCACCAGCACCATCTCCATGGATCCACTGGAGCACCTCAAATCCGTGGAAGCAGGACCCAGCTTTCCAAATCACAGCCTTGGCAATACTACCGCCAGCGACGGACACCATGAGGACAGACAGACAGATGGACCACGAGTGGGAAACCTGCTTTGAAAGAGAAGCCAGCAGTGCTGCAGAACTCTCTGTACCCTACTGAGAGGAACAGGAATCAGAGCTCTGGTACCTGATCAGCTCTGGACTTTGTAAAGCTAATTTATTGAACTGTTCAGCACAGGGCAGGGAATTAGATTCTGTCTCTTACTCGATACAGGCATTAAAAAATTAACAGGCCATTACTAAGTTTTCTTTGCATTTCTGCCTGTTACAGCTATTTAATGATTCTGGGCTCTGCTCTGAGCTGCCAGTGCAGCTTGCAGGGAGGGCACCAGGGCACAGAGGTGAAGTGCAACAGGCCCCTACGAGGTGGCCCCAAGGGCAGCACGGTGTGGGGTCACTGCCACTTGCTCAGCAGCCTCCAGAGACCACTCCTGGAGCTGAGGGTTCTCCCGAGGACAGCACAGGCTGAGCTGCTCCCCTGGCACGGGCCATGGAACCCAGAGGGCTACACTAATGGACATCTCCGGGACGTGCGGCACCGTGAGGCCACCACGCCATGCCCTGTCCCCGGGCCAGGACACCAGTACAGCACTCGCACAGCTTCTGCAAGGCGCCGGGGGCTGCGGCAGGCAGGGCCACCACACCATCCGCCTCGGCGGGTGCAGTGCCAGAGGAGCGAGGTGCCCAACCGAACGCGTGCCTCCTCCCACGGCTGGGGCCCCGCAGCCGCCATGAATTATGCAGCAGCTCACTTACCTGTCAGTGGGATCACAATATTGATGAGTTATCCCCTGGGTAATCTGATAAAAAACAAGATAAACTCAGCAAAAATGGAGTGCAATATGATCCCCTGCTCTCAATAAACAATTTCCAGCCCAGCGCCGGGAGCAGCTCTGCTGTCCCGGGGCTCTCTCCTCGCCTCGGGCAGCCCGCCCCTCGACACGGCCCAAGGCTGGCACGAGCAAGCGTCCGAGCTGGTGGCACCGAGCTGCGGGCTGCGAGCAGCACCGGGTGCCCGCCAGGCACTTCCGGGGACGCTCCCGTGCCGCACGGAACCAGGGGCTGGGGCTCCCTGCAGCGCCAGTGCCTTCCACGGGGTCCGAGTTCTGGCATTTAGATCAATGCTGCAGACGGAGCAGAAGTTGCCGTGCCTCACGCCGACTCCCTCCCCTCGGCGCGAGCAGCGACGGGCAGAGCGCAGCTCCCACTCGGGAACGCTCCCTGGTGCTCACACAGACCTGAGCCTGACTCCGGCTCCCACGACAAGCCAACTGCTTTATAATCCTGGCCCAGATGCTTTGGGCACCCTGGGAACAGCCAGTGCACGAGCTCCCACCCCACAAGGAGCGGCGAGATACTTGGTGCTTCTGGCCACATCTGGCCACCAGGCCCGTGCTCAAGCCCAAGCGCTGCAAGACAAGGATGGAGAAGCCAACTCCTCGTCCCAGCACTTCCCTGGTGCAGCAGGGACTGGTGCTGCTCTCCAAAAGCTCAGTGAGACCTTCAGAGAGACCCTGAGCCCTGGAGAGAAGGCAGTGACCGTCCGCATGGCTGCTCCCCGAGGTGAGGAGAGCCAAGCCCACCTCTCTTCCAGACAGGCCCAGAAGAGAGGAACGGGAAGCAGCGTGGCTGTCCTCCCCTTGGACACGCACCAGACCCTCCTCAGCAGTCTTGGTCACGATGCCCTCGTACCACCAGCTGCAGGAACGTAACAAAGCAACCAATTCATTAACAAGAGGCAAGCAATGGATGAAGCAGAGACGGAGGTTACACCAGCTGCCAGGTCTGCCACCTTCAGGAGGTGGCACAGGAGTGCCATACGGCAAAGCAGGAGCCAGCAGCCGGGGGGACTCCAGAGCCTGCCAGACACTGCCGGGAGCTGGGAGTCCTCTTCACACCCATAAACCAAGCCCAGCGTCAGCGGGTACTTGCAGAAGCAGCCATCCTAGGTAGGCTTGTTTGACCTTCTCCCGAGGGACCTTCACTGCAGAACACAAGAACAAAGCTTCCAAAGCAGAGCATCATTTTTCCTTTAAAATAATTTCAAAACCATAACTTAATTTTAAAGAAAAAGAGACTGGAAAACAGAAAGATGGAGAAAGAAAGAAACTGGTGAGACAAGGGAAAGAAAGGAGGAAGGGGATCTTCCCAAAAGAACCACAAAGCTTCAAAAAAAGACCAGTAAACCTTAATGACTGATGAACACAACGGCTCTAGCACTGAAGCGAGGGCCCAGCTCTGCCACCATCCCCTCCAGACCTCTCTGCAGCGGGGGATGGCATCAGCAGGGTGACCCTGGCTAGAACACCTCCTGGCAGCCAGGGGTGGCAACTCTGCAGGCCACCCTGGGCTCCCCACAGCCCCGACCTGCAGGAGGGGTCTGGATCCTCGCCCCGAATGCCGCTCTCCCCTTGTGCCCGGGGGGTGTCGAGGTGCCAGGCTGATGCCAGACCCAGGGGTGGAGGAGTGTGGCGAGCTGGGGGCTGAGGCTGGCCCAGCACCCTGGCAGCGTCCTCGGCCCCGCGGGGAGGGGCGAGCTGGGTGCTGCCTGGAGACGCTCCATTTCACAGATGTGCCTGTCTGTGCGCGAGAGAGAAACTTTCACAGTTTTACTGCTTCTCAAATATTTTAATGCAAGCCATTTGGTGTCATATTTTTTAAAATGGATGCCAGCACGAGCTGCAAGCGCATTAGCAAATGTCTCTGTATTAGTATAAATACAAGAAGCAGAAAAGCACAGTCTGACTCCTAATCCATATGGTTATTCCAAATAGATTGCATGGTCTTAAACTTTGGCTTATTAGGCTGGATCTTACATATGGAAGGAATTAAAACGCTGGATTTACAGTGGGGGCTAATCAGAACATGTTTAACTTATGATGCCCCAGAAGACCCAGAAGGTCACAGCCCCCCAGACACCTGGCACGGAGTCCGACTCTGCTCACGCTGGTGTAAGCCTCACACGCCCCCAGCGTTACGTGAGCTTTACCATGGCGTAAGGCCGGGCAGGATCCGACCTCCAGCACTAACAGGAGCAAGCTGCAGAAGGAAATACCTCATTTCCCCCCGATGAGTCCATCCAGGCGCAGAGACACCGGGGCGAGCGCGCGGCACTGCTCCCACACCGCACCCGGTGCCAGCCGCTGCTGGGGCTGCGCTGCCCTGGCTCCTCCTCGCTGAAAAACCCATCGGCCTGTTCCCTCTCCTAGAATAAAAGGTCACTTAAGGGCTTTTAGGGTTGGAGGTTTTTCCAAACCTCCTCGATTTTATTACAACACTTTGCCCCGAGATCACAAGAGCTGTCCAAAGCAGGGCACGAAGCCAGAGCGCGCGCGGAGGCGGACACACGTTATTCTGCCCCTTTGCTTCTGGACAAGGCTGGGCTCCTCTCGGGTGCTCTAGCGCACGCGTTTCCACCACCACGGACGCAAGCGCGCTGAACTCCCCACCAGAGAGTCCCTCTTGCAGCAGCCTGAGCCTCACCCCCTTCGGCTTCGCGTGGATTTATTCCACTGATGTTGTTTCCATGTGAGTCAGTTGCCTTTTTATTACCCCTCCAACTCCAGCTTTCTCCAAAGTTGCTGAACTTCTGGGCTTGGAGAGATGACAAAAGAATACACTGGTTCACCCACTTTGACACTGCTCTGTCTGCTCTCGCTGTCTGACATCTCCCCACAGGGATCATTTCAGACGTCTCCAGTTTGCTAGCTTTCCCAGTGCTGGGTTGTTTTTTTTTATGAAGAGCTAAATTGTTTGATTGCAAGCACATTTTTAAACAAAAGGCTTCAGGAGAAGCATTCCACTTTAGCTTCAAACTGTCTGTCTTCCAAAAGCTACCTTTGCTTCATCTTTTACATGTAAGGAAATTGTTTGTTACCAGCTTGAACAAACAGGCACGCTGCTAAAATGCTTCAGCAAGGCTGTCCTAGAACCCTGCCATCTCCGTGATGAGGTATTAACAACTGATGGGGGAAAAAATAAATCCATTTTAACAACCTGTCTGCACACACACACCTCGGGGGGCTGAGAAGAAGCAGGGAAACTTGCAGTCCAATGCGTCCGTGTTTTCCAAGTGGGCAGAAAAGCACAACAAAGGTTGGGCTTCAGAAGAGCCGCTCCGCTCGTAGCAGCGGCATCGCCACCGCAGCTCTATGGACCTCCCGGTTTGAAGAGGGAAGTTTAGAGAATGGGAAGTTTTCACCGAGCCCCTCTTATCGTGGTGCTCTGGAAACTGCACAAAGCTGCCGAGTTCAAGAGCATTCGGCTCTGCCGCAGGAGGTTATTTTCATCATCCTACTAAAAAACAACAAGATGTGGTCGCTAGTCCCTGGCGTCGCTTTGCTAAAGGAAAAAACGCAGCCTGCGTTCAGAAGTGTCACTGTGGAAATCTTAAAGCCCTGTTTTTTCTTATTCTGATGAAACGGAGGCAAAAGTGACCTGCCAGAGCATCTGAAAGGGAGAGTTTATTGACAAAAATGCTCTTTGTGATGTCACCCGAGCTCTCAGTTCACCTGGGTCCCGATGGCGCAGCCCCACGCTCAGCACATTTGAGGTCTCGTTTTAGCCACCAGCCCTGGGGGCTGCAGTTCTGCCCAAAGCAGCAGAAACCACCCGGCTTCTCCCTGCAGGTCTCTGGGCTCGGGTGCTCTTGCTTTGGACAGCGGGAGCAGACCATACCTGAATGAACCAGGACAAACCAGTGAACCCAGCAAAGGAGCCATGGACTGGGAGACTGGCACAGCCCCGTGTGGACAGCCTCGAGGGTACGAATCCTCCCGAACCCAACCACATCTCCAGCCTGCCTGGGTTCTACCATCACCCCTCTGCTGCTCCAGACAACGCATCCCAGCCCCAGGTCTGGTCCCACCGTGTGCTGCAAAGCTCTGTCCACCGGAGCTGATGCCACCCACACAGCCCGGCTCCTCCAGCTCCATCCTGCACCCGGCATCGTTCATCTGCAGCGCTGCTGCTCCCGGAGGGTCACTGGGGCTGCGCAGAGGCAGGATGGGAGAGGGTCTGCACAGAGCAGCAGACCCCTTCATGGGTATATGTACTGGGTTTGTGTAGCAGGGTTGGGGGGTGGGGGCTA
Source organism: Todiramphus chloris collaris (assembly GCA_025345505.1). NCBI lineage: Eukaryota > Metazoa > Chordata > Aves > Coraciiformes > Alcedinidae > Todiramphus > Todiramphus chloris. The sequence goes on along the minus strand of JANVCC010000060.1, from coordinate 529,762 downwards.
CAGGGGGGCTCCTGTGAGAAGCTGCCAGAAGCTTCCCCCGTCCCCACGATGGCAATTGCCGAGCGATCTCCCCCTGCCCTGTGGCTGCTCCCGGGCACAGGGCACCTTTCTGGGCCAGTTCCAAGAGTGCAACCGAAACCCAGAACAGTGTCCCTACTGCCAGCTACCCAAGAAGAGGAGCTCCTTGCCTTCGCTGAAACCCCTGTCAGATTCTGCTGTCAAAAGATGCAGCAGAACTTGGAAAGGCCACAGCTGAATAACCACGCTGGAGCCATCCCCCTCAGCACTGAATGCAATTCTGCAGAAACACACATCAGAGAACCACCCTGCGCTAACTACAGCCTAGCAGGCTCTTCCTCTCTCCAGACCCTCATTACTGAGAGGCAGAAAAAAGATAAGGAGCATGTTCTCCTTTTGGTTTTAAAGGAAATTATTAAATTGGGATCAACTTTTCATCTTTCCCACAAAAAAGTGCCCTGTCATCTCATGCCCGTTCACCTACGCAAAGACGAGATGACATCTCTGGCTAAAGGCCGACAGTTCTGCACCTCCTTGTCACTTTTAACAAGAAAATAATCCTGCAGAAACACTTGAAAAACAAATCGGTGTTGACACTCCTCATCTGCTAGGTAGGCTTTACGAAAGGGAAGAAATACTGCATTAGCGTTTGACCTCCTCACCTTTTTGACATTGGAAGAAAATAAAGAGGGAGAGGCTCAGAAAAGCTGATGCTGGAGGAACAAAATAACAAGCACAGGCAGCTCTGCGAGGCAGTGGCTCATGCCTCGCGGGGAGCGCGGCAGGGGCAGCCCGGGCAGGGGGACACGGCGAGTGGAGAGCGCGGCAGGGGCAGTGCCACCTTCAGAGGGCACCAAGGGAGCTGCCGGGGGCATGCAGAGTCCCAGGGACCAGTGCCAGCCCTGAAAGAGCCTGAAGAGAGCTGGAACCAGCGCAGGGAGGTACCCCCTGAACACGCTTGGCTCCCCCAGGAAGAGAGATTTGTTACCAGATGAGCTCGCCCCGCCAAGAGCTGCTTCTGTAGAGGAGACCACGAGAACCAGAGTCCTGTGCCTTAGAGAAGGACCAGACCAGACATCACCAGAAGACTTCTCAGCACAGGGCTCTGTGCACGGGCTGCATGGGCTCCACACAAGCGACCCAACGTGCCCCCGCCGTGTCTCATCCTTCCCCCCCAGGAGCTGCTCCAGCTCCATCACGGGGCCATGCTCAGGAACCACCCATCATGCTCCAGTTTCTGGTCTCTAGCCTGGGGGCAGATAAAAGGTGGCTTCCTCAGCTCCCAGCGCTGCCAGCTGCTGCCTTCAGTCTGGGCAGGGTGGATTTCACCAAGTCAGTCACACTAACCCCATCTCCTCTCCCCTGAGCAGAGGTTACCAAGCAATGAAACCGAGCTTTGTCCTCTGAGCAGCCAGACGCTCTCCGCAGGAGCACGCTACCAGCACAGGCAGGCTTGCCGTCGGACGCAGCGCCCGGACGACCGTCCACGTATGCGGGCACCAGCTGGTCTCGCCACTCCCCCAGCATGGCTGGGCCCGGTTCTGCTGCTGCCTCCACAGCACAAGTCCTTGCCTGTAGGAGGTGGGGGCACTCCGAGGAACTCGCAGAAATATTTTCCCACCGGTAGCTGTCGGACTGAGCTAATGCAACATGACACACATCTCGCTCCGAACAATGCGCTGACATTCAGAGCCCGCTCGCCATCTTCCAGACCGCGGCATTGTCAGCGCGGTGCGATCACGGGGGGGACACGCTTCCCCTCGGAGCTTGCTGGGAGCACCTCTTTGAGGTGCCGGTGCTGCAGAGGACCCAGCATTCCCTCGGCAAGACAGCTTTGTAACAGGTAGCTCGGTGCCCATGGTAATGCCAGCCAGAAACGGGCGGGCAGAGAGCGAGGCAGCGCTGCCTGAACAAGGAGGCTCCTGCAGAGCCACTCTCGTTAGCAGCCAGGCACAGGCAGCTTCATGCCCTGCAAAGATGATCCCGGCCCCTGCCACGTCTACTGCCATCCCTGGAACGGGTGCTGCCAAACACAGGAGCAGGACCCAGGCACACGTGCCAGCCATCCCCAGCCCAAAGACAACCCTTCCCCCAAGAGCCTGTTCCGAGGAACCGCTTTGGTGGCCACCACTGCACCACCACGGGGAAGGCGGATGGGCAGTCCCTGGGACAGATCCCCTCCCTGCAGGCAGGGAAACCCAGGGAGACCGGCAGGCAGCGTGGCTCAGATGCCAAAACCCCGACACCCGCCCATGCCCTGCTTACACAACAGCGTTATACAACGCGGCACTTGAGCGGATTGCGTAAGGACGGGACGGGCACACCTCAAAACCCCAGGGCCAGCAGCGTGCTGGGCCAGCAAACCCACGGCTGGTCCCCTGAAGAGCCTTTCCCACCGCGCTGCCGCCCTGCAGACCCCCCGGGAGGGTCCCGAGGGCAGACAGCCCAGCTCAGCCCACCTGAGCACCAGGAGGCAAGAGCAGGAGCATTTCCACCATGTGCTGGGAAACAGCCCTCCGATGCAGCCTGCGAGCTTTGGCTCAGTGACAGAGGCAGCGCCACGGTCACCAGCAATTCCGAACATCTACTCTGGGCTGCCGGGAGAAGGAGCAGCGCTGCCAGGCACTGCCCTGCAGCACCTGTGACGTTCCGGTCTCTGTTTCAGCAAAAACCAGTACATCCCAGTGTGTAAAAAACAAGCCTCTACCACACCACAGAGCACAAGGATGAGGTTTCTCCCCAGGTGCCGAAGTTTCCATGTTCTGCACCCGAGCAAGACGCCTGAAGCCTGAGCGGGGATTTACGACAGAGTAGGCTTGAGTCCCTCTGCTTCTCAAGGAAGTATCGGGAAATAAAAGGGCAATTGCATTAGCCAGTCACCAGGAGCTCAGGGTTTCTGCTTGGTTTCAGATGACAGCAGGTAACAGAACCGCTTGGCTGCCTGACCGCCAGCAGCGGTACCCGCGCCAGGCAGGACCGGGTCACCTTCGCAACGCACCGCGTGCACCCTTCAGTACCCGAGCGGCCACGCAGGAGCACCCCAGGAACACGACCATTTTCTGGCAACCACCAGGACCAAGTCCAGGGCACTACAACAGGGCTCTCCTGCCCCGGCCAGGCAGGGCAGGTCCCAGCACACCCCAGCACCTCACTCCAGCTCTGCTCAGCTCCAGCCTGCGCAGAGGGCGGGCAGAGCAGAACGCAGCGCCTGCAGGGTGCCCACGTGCCCGTGGAAGTCCCTCCAGTCTCACGGGCTGACTCAGGCACAGCTTTGCCTCTCCTGAAACCTCCCATTACGATGAGATTTGCCTCTTTCAGGGCTGCAGCTCTGGAGCCCTCAGCCTCTCACAGCCAGTGAAACCAGCCCCTCCTCAGCTGTGGCAGGAGCACCCCTTGGCACCCACATGCCCGTCCGCCACTCTACAGACAAAGCCACCCTCATCTGCTGAGAACGCCTTTCAAAGTTACTTTATCATCAATTTCATAATCAAATTCCAGTTTGTTTTGCAATACAGTTCACTAAATGCTATCCAGCCCCAGGACTAACCCCTGAAAACCTCTCAATATCCTCCCTTCAGCTTCCTCGTGCCACCCTCCGCACGGCTCTCGGTTGGTAACCAGCTGGTTCTACCCACAGTGCTGTCCCCTCTCCTTTGTTTCTTATCTCATCTAACTCTCAAAAGGCCACTGCAAACTACTTCAACAGAGGCTGAGGTAGCCCAATCCAGCTTCTGATAGCCTCTTTTCCTCTCCTCCCCCCAGATATAAATTTTATACTTGAAACTACTAAAGTTGGCTGAAAATAATGATAACTGACAGATGCTGGGTTAAATAGGCCACAGTCTTTCCCTCAGGCCTAATTTAGACCGGATATCAAAATGATATAAAATATCATTGCTTGCTTTCACTCCATCAGGACATCTGCAAACAGACCGATATTAACTCTTTCCTAGGAGTCTTTTGTTTGCGCTGTCACCTTGGGAGAAAAGCGTGTTTCATCTGACCTCCTCCTGCCCCGAAGGCAAGCTCCAAGGAAGCCGATGCGCTCCTCAAAGACACTGAAGTTCAAGCTCAGTGCCAGGTATTGGGCAACTCGCACAGGCCTGAACCTTCAGAGGCACCCGACCACCTCGCACGATGCTGTCAAGGCAAGATGTTCCGTGTACGTAGGGCTGTGTGCCAACAAATAGCCCACAGCAGGCAAAACAGACCTTGAGAGGCTCAGATTGATCAAGTGTGAGGAAAACGGGGTATTTTATACCCTTTTTCTGTGCAGATGTTTTATCATTACACTTTTCTTTTTCTTTCTCGGGTAAACATCACCACCAGGGATTTCAGAGCAAAGAGGTCGCTATGCCCCAGAAGGAGCAAGCACCACTTCCGGGCAGCTCCCACCTTGTGCCCCACTAGCCAAGTGTTAACGTCAGTCCCACACCATGCACTGGTAACAGAGACACTGGGTGACAGCTGATACTGGACATGGGGTGACCTGGCAGCCTGAAGACAGAGCCCAGAGTTGGTCTCATCCTTATCAGCGTAGAGCTTCAGTCCAGCTGCCCCAGGTTTACCAGCACCGAAAGAGCCAGAATGGAAAAAAACTCCTTTTGAAAGGGAACATCTGTGGGTATGGGATGGAGGCAAACAGCATCTCCATCAGCCTGCACCAGCACGGGGACAGCCCAGGAGCTGGGCCTGCAGAGCCATGGGAAGGCAGAGCAGTCGTTTCCCACCCCAAGCGCTGGCACGGCTGTCCCGCGGGCAGAGCGCACCGCAGCGGCTTCCCAGCCTCGCAGCCTCAACCGACAACCCGCCCCCAGCATCACACACAGCAGCATCCTCACTTCTGCACTTACGGACACGCGCAGCTCAGACAACTCACTACGTGTAATTAGAGACTGTATTTTAATGAATATGCACAAGGGGGCAGAGTCAGAGTTGTGCACCTGAGGTGAAGTTTTGCATATTTTAACTTCTCAACACTTAGCAGCGCAGTCTCGCTTCATTAACCTGACCTTCTGCATCTCATTTCCAAGGAGTTTGTTGGTTATGTTTCTCTTAGAAGGCAAAAGAAATGTTACAGGAGAGTTCCCTTTGATTCCACCAGGTGCACAGGATAGGGCCCACCAGAGCCCTAATCCCAGCGCTCCCACTCTCGCCGGACCACGGCCAAGTCTGGCCGAGCTGCAGGCAGCATCCCCACCAGACCTGCCCGAACCAGAGGCAACAGCCCCTCTGTTAATAACTGAAACTCGAAAGCCTCATTTTCAGTTGCTTATAGATTTGCCAAGGGTTAACTGATCAGACCCCAATTCTTCATAGCGATTACATCAGCCAGACTGAATATATTGATCTGAAGATTTAATTCCGAACTCGTGGTTATTTCTGAGAAGGTAAACTCTCCACCTCTCCCATTCTCTTCACTTTACAGAGCGAAAGTTTATTCCCATGTTTTGAAATAAGAAAAAACTTCAAGATCCAAGAGCAGCAAGGATCCCTGGCAGGTTTAATACCAGCAACGGCCCTTTCCTGTCATCCCATGAAAAACTGCACAAACTCGCCCCCTTCATCCTCCAAAACCTCTTTCCCCTCCCTGCCAGCTCTCAGGTTTTAGCTGCTAAACTCTCCCAAGACTGATCCCACTTTGAGATGCCCAAAGCAGCGGACAAGCAGAGTTCACCCTGAGCTGCTGGAGCATCTGGAGCAGCAGGTCAACACCCTGACGTGACAGCTGGGGAAATGTGGAGCAGCACCCAGCACCACAGCAAGGGCTCCATCCTGCTGCCGATGGGACGCACAAGTCAGCCCAGGACCAGCCACCACCAGGCACCTTGCCCCTGGCTCTCACCACCCCGCTGCCCTGCAAGCCCATGTTGATGGCTTTCACAATCAGTCCATCCTGGACTAAACTAGCTGGTCAATCTGTGATACTGAGAGATAAAATAATTTCTTCTAACTTTGGGCACATGGAGCCAAAAACCAGAGAGAGGGGATTTTTGCCCCCTACAAAACTACCCCTGTTGTGTCAAACAAGACCGGTAAAGTTGGTTGCAATGCAAGGGGGAAAAAAGGAGCTTTGTCTTTGCACCATTTTGAAAACAAGATTTTGATTTAGAGATATCACTGTTAGATGGCAACCACACCAAACAGTGTGGAATAAAATGAAACTCAAGCCCAAGCAGCATCATCAGAGCCACCTGCAGCTGGCTGCACCCCTGGGCTCCTCAGAGCCCTCCAGATCCAGAGGCTCCGAGCTCCTGAGGACTCAGCGGAACCCACAGAGCTGGCCAAGACTGAAGAAAACAGTCAGGGCTTTCAAGTGAAGCCAAATTCAAAGAAAATCAGTTAACCGGTTTTTAAGTTATAAACGTTAAGCTCAGGAAGGGGACCATTTGTGCTCCTGTAGACTCATGAAGCTGTACTACACATGAAGTAGTGTGTTAAAAGGACGTGATTTCTGCATTTCTAATCCAGCACTCAGAAAACAAGAATGCCTCTGCAACCCAAAGCTGACCTTCTTGTTTCTTTGGATTGCAACAGATTTCAGTTACTCCGGTTGTCCTCCGAGATGCCTGCACCAGGCACTGGAATTGCTGTGTGATGAACTGGGGATGCAGAATGGGGGACACCAGTGCCATTAAAATCCAGCTCTACCTGCTGGAGATGGAAGGTGCACGTATGGGAGAAAAAACATGGTTGTTTGATTAAGGGAAGACCACATCTCTTTCCAGAGCACCACTCACTGCAGTCACCACTGGTGGACCTTGCGCGTGGTGCCAGGTCTGGAGGGCGAGGGGCACCCCAAGGGCAGAAGCAGGGGGTGACAAGCTGGCAGCACCCAGCAGCCAGGCAGGCAGCTCACTGCCCACGGAGCTTCAGAGGGAGGCAAGAGTGCGACGGGCAGCCCTGCAGAGCAGCCACCCTTCCCAGCCCCGCAGAACCCCTGCCCGGGGCCGGGCGAGCCCCACTGCCTCTGACCCACTTTGCCAGGCTGCAGGGCACGGGCCGAGCCCGGCAGGCAGCACGAGGCAGGAGCGGGCGCTGACGGATTGCACACTCAACTGGAGACCGAACAAGGCCGGCCTGTCAGCGCGTCAGCGCGGGGACGCCTAATCCCAGTCTGTGTCAGGGACGGCCAACGGCCTAAATGTAATTGTGGGGAGGCACACGCTCATGGCCTGGCAGCAGAGATGCTGCTACTGATCTGACACGACGGAGCAGGGGAGGCAGCAGCGGCCACCAGCGCCGGGCACCAGATCCTCTGACCCGCTGCAGAGGAGCCCCGCAGCCCGGAGCTGCCCCATCTGCCAGCCCCATGCCAGCCTGCAGCCCCCCACTGCGGGCACCCCAGCAGAGCCCAGGCCCTTGCTATAATCAAGCTCTCTCTTTCAGAGGGCAGGGAAACCAGGGATACCCTAGAGAAGGGATTGCCTCAGCCTGTGGGCAGCCAAGCAGTATTTATACCTATTTTGAAGCAACAGTGGGGTGCGCAGTGCCCACCGCTCGGCCAGACGGAGCTCAGGGCCGCCCATGCGGAGATGTCACGTTCAAGAGCCAACGTGTGTCAAAGCCCCCAATGGTAGCTACAGTGGGTTTACTCCCATCATTAATAACTGCAGAGATTTGGAGAAGAACGGCACAGCTCTTTACCGGCACTGCTGAGTGATTGCACCTTGCCCTATGACAGGGTGCAAAGCGTACAAGAACAGAATCAGCTCTGCTCTGACAGCAAAGCGCAGCCTCCCCTGAGGCACTGCAGGGGAAACGCTTCTTGGAGCCAGCTGCAATGGGCAGGAGAGGAGATCAGTGCCCCAGGTTGTCCTGACTCATCTGGATGGCTGCTGGGATTCCTAACATCCACAAGCAGGAACAGTTTGCCCTCATTCTCCAAACAAGAAGCCCTGTTATCTGGAAGCAATATTAACTGTGGACAACTATTACGATGGGAAGTGCAGGGAATGGGGTTCTCACTCTGCTCCCCAGCTTTGCATTGCAGGGCTCCAACCACAGATGGCCAAAGGGCAAAGCTGAAGAGACAGCCCACAGCCCTGAAGGGAACTGCTACCAAGCAGTGTCAGGAGAGCTCAGGACCTGGATTTTTGATGCCTACCTGAGGAGGCAGAGGCTCAGGTTGCTCTAAAGCACAAGGAATAACTCCCTCCTGCAAAACGAAGCGCTGTGCATTGCACAGCAGGATGTGCCAGGGAGATGACATCACCACCAGCTCTCAGGCAGCACGTCCATATGGCCGGCCAGCAGCGTGCATGGTCTTCAACTTACATTTCCATGAAGTTTTGATACAACACCAGGAGCTGCAGTAAAGCCGCTCAATGCCTCGGCTGACCACACAGCAGGATGGTGGCGAGAAGGCTTCTCCCCCGACAGCAGCACAGGCAGCGATGAGACAGCGTCACCCCCTCACTAAGTTCTGCCCAACTCAGCCCAGAGAGACATCTGAGCAAAACCTCTCACCTTGCTCCAGCTCAGGCACCAAGGAGCACCCCCGGGCACCCTCCCACCCCACACTGCGACACTGCCAGCAACAGCAAGGGCAAGCCCTTCGCAAAGCTGCTGCTCCTCCCAGGGCACTGCCAACACCCGGGGCACCATCGACCAGCACGGGCCGCGCAGCCAAGGGTGCTCCCACCGACACCAAGGAACAGACCCAGCGCCCAGAGGGACAGACCCAGCACGGGGGCAGCCCCTCCCAAGACAGACAAACACTGAGCCTTTGTGCCACCCACTGCCACCCAGGCCAGCCCAGGCAGCTCCATCCCTGGCTCCAGCCTTGCTCTGGGGACCCTGAAGAGCCACCTCTTCTCCTGGGCTGAGTGGTCTCTCCTATGTGAGTAGGCAGAAAGCAACAAACTATTTCATTTTTACTATTTGTATTTGACCTTTTTATATTGTTTGCTTTTTTCCAGCATAATCTCTTAAGAACACGACTCCGATGATTTATAACAAAAGAATATCTCTGTAGTGGGTGCCTTGCAAGACCTCGCTCCTGCTGCTTTAGAGTGATTTACTTTTGGATTAGCCTCCGATAGAGAAGGGCTCGGCTGACGATTTGCCCTCGTATATCAAAAGGGAAATCCTTAAGACATCACTATAAAACAGCAGGAAAGAGCACCTGCCTGACTCATAAACTTATATGATGTGGTTTAGTCAGATAGGCCATCTGCTTCCCTTACATACCCATATGTCCTTCGCCGTTCCCTGCTACCTCACCGCTAACTTCAGTGATTTTCCTCTTCACTTCTGCAAAGCTAAAATAAAGAGAAATGAATCGAATGATAAACTTTCATGCAGATGGGAACAAGTGAAGTGGCCACTGTCTCTGCCTTCTAGTTAACACAATAAATAACGATGGTGAAGCTGAGGAAACACACCTTGTCTTTTAATTAGATCCGTATTATAAACTTAATGTGCCAAATCCTGCCCAAGCTTACTCCCACACAGCTCAGCCAACTCAGGTGAAGAAAGAGCAGTCCCATTCTTTACGCACATCCTTCCCAAGCCCCGGGTGTTCCTTTCCCTGGGATGGGTTAACACCCTCCTGCCTGACTACTTCGGGATTGACTGAGCCAAACTGCACCAAACCATCACCAAAAAACACAAATGGACTTCTGTCCCATGAACTCACCCATTTTCCTTTTGAGTCCATTTCTGCATCTTAACAGAATTAAGTCATTTTGTCTGGTGCTCTATCCTCTTTGACCATGCAAAGCCAGCAGACACTATGCTCCCTTATGCCTCCTGTGGGGACAAGTGATAGATCCTGAACCCAGCCACCATCCCAAGGAAGATGCCAGCATCCTCCCCCAGTCCAGGCTGGTCACTCACCAGTTAGACCAGCCTGGGGCTGAGAAAGGCACTGGTGGAGCAGGACAGGACCTCCCAGTTCTCCCCCGGATCAGCACTGGTGTCCCCAGGAGGGAGAGGAAGCCCGAAAAAGCACACAGGAATTTGGATGGACACCACAGGGCTTCGACGGCCGGCCCCGTGCAATGCCACAGGAGTTCACAGCAGGGCTGGAAGCAGCCAGTGCGGGTGGCGTTGGTGCTGCACCCTGGGCACTAATGCCAAATGATAAACGTATCTGAAGCATTCATCCAGCTGGCAGATAGTGCCTGGCCAGCAGAGAGGCAGCACTCCCCGAGCGCGCTGCCGGCTCTGCCTGGCCCTTTGCCGAGGCAGGCCCACAGGGGTTCTTCAGCCCGTGCCTGCAGAGGGTCTGGCAGTGGAACTTCTGCCAACAGCTCCGGGAAGTTGAAAGTTCCCTCCATGGAAGCAGCAGGAGCTCAGGACAGGGCTCATTCTGCAGGGAGAGCACGGCTGCATCCACCCGGCTCGGCAGGCTGCTCAGCTCGGTCAGGGCTCATGCAGACCACCTCAGGGCCATGAAGAAGCCAAACCCTCCATGGCTCAGCGGGGATGAACAGCTTCCTGTTATTTATGTTCTTTTTTAATGTTCATCTTGCTTTTTAATTTCCCAAAACCAAGACACTGGGAGTTAGTTTTTTCTCTCTGCAACAGGGCAAAGCAAGCAGAGGTTTTTCTGGCTCTCTGGAGAGCTGCCTACAGCCTACCACAGCGTGGATAAAAACCTGCATAAAAAGACCACCCAAGGGACTGGGAAAAGTGGTCCCCACAGGGAAGAAAGAGGCATTTTGTTTAGAAAGGCTGAAGCACAGACAATTACCCAAAGCAGAAAAACAATGGCATGAAATCTCCTGCTCGCCTCTCCCCTCGGAGCCCTGACCAGGAGCACCGGCCGGCACCGCGCGGTGCCAGGGGCGGAGGGGCCGCCCGCGCGGAACGGGGAGTGCACGTGTGTGTACGGGCACACGTGTGAGCACTGCCATGCATGGCTACAGGGAACAGGGAGCATCTTGGGTACAGGAAGCACTTCCCTGCCGCTTTCCCCTCAGAGACCCTGAATTATTGCTCATTAACACCGCTGAGCAAACGACCCGGGTCAAGCAGCTGATCTCTACAGACACCCAGCTACTACAGAACCAGGAGCAAGTTACCTGCAGCCTGTGCTCCCCGCCTGCTCTTACACACCCAGCAACAACGGGCCTGCCCAGCCATGTGGGCACCGCGTGTCCCCCAGCCCTGCTGCCAGCCCGCCCGGCCTGCGGTGACCCGGCGCGGCAGCCGGAGTGGGCAAAGCGAGGCTTGGGATGGAGCCTTCCCACCCCAGTCCCCACCAGCCTCCAAGGGCATCCTGGAATTCCAAGAAATCAAAAGTGGGAAAGGCACCACATTAACCTCCTTAATTTTTCATTTCTGACACAGATTGTTTTCACCTCATTTCAAAGAATTTCAAGTTAATGTCTGGAGGGCAGAAAAAAATCCATTTCCCAATACGCCTGCTGCAGCTTTTTCACCAATCGACTGCCCTTCCTGGTACAATCACTGGGACATTGATTTTTTTTTTTTGCTAGAGCATCATCCAAAAATCTATCAATGCAAACAGCATCTTTGAAAAAAATACCCGCAATCCAAGACGAGCTGCTTTGCCCACCCTTTAACCCCAGTGCTGCAGAAAAGCCTCAGCCCAGTACCTGTTGGTATTCTGGCAGCATCGGTCTCAGCATCACGGTGTGGCAGGGACCGGAGGCAGACCCATGAAGCAGGGTGGGCAGCAGCCAGTGGCCTGGGTCTCTGCTCGGCAGGGACAGCGTCCCACCCAGGAGCAGGGGCAAAGGAGACGTGCCAGGGCCTGGCTGCTCCATGCCTACGACTGAGGGGCAGTGCTGGGGGACAGGGTCTGGGGAGGACCACCACAGGCAGGGACAGACTCAGCCATCACCCCGGGGCCACAGCCTTGCCCTGGGGCTGCTGCCTGTGACCCTGAGCTCACCTCGAGAGCCAGCCCTGGGGAGGGAGAGCTTCATCCTCCACCTCACTTCAGGGAAGCGGCAGCATGGGAACAGGCAGCAGGCTGTTCTGCCCAGGCACTGCCCTCGGTCTGCAGAGCGGGGCACATGCTGCCCAGGCTTACACGTCCAATAGAGCCCTGGTTCTGGTGAGCCCGGCACCAACTGCCTCCTATTACTATGCTACATAAACACTTCACTCAACAGTCTTGGCACTTATTAAGCACCTGGGAGAGAGACTGCCTCATGTTGTCCAAAACACTCTTAATTACTGTTTAATCAAGATCTCTTCCCCTCTAGGAAAAAAAAAAGGCAGCTAAACATTTGCATATATTTTCCACTGCAATCACATTACACATCTCAGTGACAAGCAAATTCTTGGCAGTGCTCAGGAAGAAGGCGCTGCCTGTGCAGGAGCATCGCAGCACAGCCTGCTAATCCAAATAGCCTTAGGTCTGCCCCTCTTAGGTAAGGAAAGGAACCAGGAGGATTTCCTGGCACATGGACTAATGCTATCAAATGCTTCTTTTATTTGTTGTTGACACACGTATAACAGTTGAAGAATCACTAAATAACCTTGTAATATCTTGATTTATGGATTATTCTTCCATATGAAAAGCACATGGTAAGGACAACATGCATTCAGCTCCTCGTTGTATCTCTGCTGGTACAGGAGCATTTGATTCCTGCTCTTAAGCACCCGCAAATCCCTGGCAGCGCGCGTAGGGCTGAGCCGCAGCGCTGCTCAGATGGGGTGCCCAATCCCCGCTACCAGAGCGGTTGAATGCACAAAACCCTGCGTGGGCGTCCAGGCACAAATCTTTTCCCTTTCTGCAAACCAGCTCCTGGAGCTGGATTTTCCCCGACTCCTGCGCAGCGATTTGCAGCTGCGTTCCCGGAGGGCAGGGACCCGAGCAGCACTCGGTGCAGAGCGGGCAGAGCCAGCACCTCCGTCCTGACCTCCAGCCAGCACGCAGTGTGGGCTCGGGGTGCGAGAACCTGCACTGCAGAACCTCCCTTCTCCTCCACTTCACAGCCAGCGCAGGCTCAGCTCTGCCTCAAGATAAAGGGGATTTGCCTCAATCGATTTAACTGGCAGTTGGTGCTCAGACAGCTCTGGCAAAAATGAATTTCCATCTAAGCAGCATGAGGAAGAGAGGGCCTTTGAAACAGCATCGCTGCGCCCTTCACACCGTGTGCCAGGCCCCGAGTGGGCTCAGCCTGGGCTGCCCCACCACAGTCTCCACCACAGCTGGAAGCACACCAAGCAGCCCCAGTCTAAAGCTCAGAGCAGCACGCGGCTGAAGATGCCCAGGACACATGTGCCCTCCCAGCAGAGCCACTGGTGGTACCCCCGTTCTGCACCCGATACATTACCTGAAGTGATGATTACCCGGGAGTCGCTGCTGCTGATAGATTATGAATGGCATATGACTTTGCATTTTAACAGCTGCCAACCTTCCTGCTACACCCAGAACATCAGGTGAAGTTACCTAGAGGGGTTTTGAGTAAAGCAGAGTCAGTGTTGACTGATCTAAACAGAGCTGCTGCTAAAGTCATCCCAAGAACCCCAGCTGCAATATCCCAATACAGATGTCCACGTGTCACATAACGGGCACATCTGTACTGGAGAGCGCAGAAACTGGCTCCCAGTACCTTGTGTACTGTGACTTCATTCAGAAGATCCAAAGCTCTTGACAATGACAGACTTTGGGAAAAAGGCAAGTTTTCAGAGGCGCCTGGCACAGGTGCTTGTTTCTCTAGGGCACATAAGCAAGGTGTAGGCACAAGGCTCTCCAAGTGCACATTAAATGTGGTCCACTTCTCCACTTTTATGAATGACTGAATTTCTTCCATTTCTCTTCCCCATCCACAGTAAAGGGTCATCCTCACACAGAGAGCAGGCAATCGGATACAGGCACATCCGTGTTCATGTGACATGAGCTACCTGGCAGGAGCATGACTGAACCCAACGACTTCAGCTTCAGCATCCTGCGTCAGTCCTCACACGCAAACCGAACCAGTCTAAGATTATCTCTGCTCTCAAGCAGTTTACCAAATAGGTCTTGTGGTGAGCATGTGCTGACTCTTGATCTAGGGAACGCATCCAAGGAGAACAGCTGCCAGAGGCTTCACTGCGAATGAACGCCGTGTACTAAAGGAGTCCCTCGCCCGACACGGAGCTGGAAAGCTGGCCGCAAGGTTTAAGTGGGGACAGATGAAAAGCCAATGCTCCCTCTCTCTAGTGCCATCTCTGAAGGAAGCCACCCATGGACACAAGGAGCAGGGCCAGCGCTTGGCAGCAAACCCCCCCACCTAGAACAGTCCTCTTCAGCTTTCACAACTGCTTCTGCTGTCCCTCAGCCCAGCTCACGCAACTGCAGCGCACTGAAGGTGGCCAGACACCCTGGGCTCGCTGTGGAGCACTGCCCTGCCCTGCACACACCTTCCCCACCTCAGCTCAGATGGGGGGGATCAGGATGGATCCCCTCCACCAGCAGCCACTCTGACCAACAACCCCTCCAGCCCCTGGGCAGCAGGGCTGGAGCCACCCCCTGAGCATCTCCCACCCGGGCATGGCTCAAGGACAGCACTGTCCCCTCTGCAGGGGGAGGCAGGGGAACCTGAGCCACCATTAACAAACCTACTAATTAAAAACCTGGGAAGGGATTAGAGCTAACTTTCCTGGGGAAGGGGAACAAATTCAAAAAACAAACTTAAATCCTGTTCATGAACAGGGAGCAGAGAAAGGATATAAGCGTGCTGCAGCCAGGGACACCAGCCCAGGGGTAACGTCCTGCCCACCTCAGGCCCCCACCGATGCTCACCACCATCCACGGCAAAGCTCCATCACCACCAGAGACACACCAAGAGAAACAGGCCGGCTGCTGCTCTGCCACTTCAACGAGACATATTTCACATGTTTCCAGTTGTGAAATTAGCATCTGACTTCACTGATTTCTCCCTCCCCCTCCAAAGAAACCACATTTTTCTCCAAGATCTTGAGAACCTATGACAAGGAAGGTGGAAACCAGTTCAGGATATATGAAAGAAAGGCCAGCAACTACATCTGGATAACTTTTAAAAGATAATGACTCATTTTCATATTCTCCTTCCGTTCTTCTGGCTGGGAGCACCAGACACCATGCAAACAGCCTTTCTTGGCGTATTTTCTTGGCACACCAGGGTACCAAGGGTCTTCAGAGGAAGCTCTGAAAGCATTCAGACCTGGGCTGTGTTACCCTCTCATCTCACCAACGTGCACGTTCCCGTCAAAAGCCAAAGCCTGGTGTGGAATACATACTTACACTTCCTGCTGAACCCACCCGAGGATTACTCCGGGCCTGTTCAGTGAAGTCCTAGCACAATAGTGTTGTAAGGCCCTCAATCACGCTGTGCTTTAGCGGCATTCCTTGGCCCAGAAGAGCACACCAGCAGTATGAGACGTGAACGCCGGCCAAGCTTTGTTTCCATGTTCCTGTCTCCTGAGCCCATGAGGAACATCTGGTTGCCTTCCTCCCATTGCAGAGGGTGGGCATGGGTGGGTCTCCACTGACAGCAGCAAGGCTACAGCTAGCAGCACACCCCAAGCAGCCTATTGATCAACACAAGATGAGGCAAGACGAAGGACGTGCTTGGAGAGGTGCCTGCAAAACTTTTGCCATGCTGGCAGCAGAAGCAAGGGACATAGAAATTAGGATCTGTATGAATGTCAGCACAGCAAAGAAAAACCAGGATAATGGGAGATAAAAGACATTTGACCATGGCCTGCAGAGAAAGTAGCCACCCATTTCCTCGTCCCCACAGAGTGAAGCAGAAACCATGGCACTGTGCTGCAAGACACCTCCTGGTCCCTGCCAGGACACGAGCATCTGCTCAGAGGGGCTTCAGCCAGGTCAGGGGGTCAGCCATGGGAAAGCACTTGGGATGATGTGAACGGGAAAGCAGGACCACAAGCTGGGAGTCAGCCACCCAACACCCCGCAGGCTGTGCTTGGTCTTGGAAGGGTTCAGGAGGTCTCTTCCACAGCAATTTCACAGAAAGCCTGTCTGTGCATACCAGAAACCTGGCGCTGTGTGAAGAATCTTCACCACCTGGGACTCCCACCAGCCAAGGCAGGGAAGACATCCCTCACCCAGGCACACAGCAGCAGTCAGGGCACTCCTTAATTCAAGGGGATTGAAGCTGCAGGTTTATTTCTCCTCTTTAGAGGTTTAGGTAGGCGCTCCCAGCATAGAGACAGCGAGAGCATGCACTTCTGTGTCTCTAGAAAAAGAAAAGAGGCTTCTAGAAAACAAAAGACGTCGATCCTGGGGTGTTGTACAAACAGCTCACAGAGTAACATCTCACAGCCAGCTTGCCTGATTTGGAAGCCAAGGCATAACTCAGAGAGGTCTGGGGGCTATGAGATATGGGCAGCAGACAGAGTCCCAAAGAGATTTCAGACATGTTTTCAGACAGTTTTCTGCTGGGGAACTCAGATGGTTCCCCTGCCATGCTGGCTTTGGCATGCCACATCTGCAGGGCCCACGACTGCAGAGCCGCCGGGACTGCGAGTGCCAGCGCCATGTCCCCGAGGCGTGCCACGCTCGGGGCACATCTGCCCCGCCAGCACAGGGTGGGGAGGGGAGGGCACTGCCCTGGCACGTCTCTCCACCAAGGTGACCAATCAGTCTGCCCCAGGGCCTCGGGGGCGAGGGCCCTGCCAGCAAGTGACACGCTGGCTGCAGGCTCAGCAGCTCCGTGCAGCTGGGAGCCCAGCGCAGAGGGCAGCCTGGATTAGCTCCTGGCCCTGTGGGAAGTGCGATAATAGCAGCAGCAGAGCAGCAGGCTGCAATTGTGGAGCCGGAGCAAAGTCCCTTGTTTTCACTGGCTAGTTCTGGTTTCATGTTTCTGATCTTTTAAACATCAGGCGCTCCCCAGGCCCAGCCAGCAGCTCCCAAACGCAGCACTCTGCTCTCTGCCAGCAGCCTGACCTGTGCCAGTAGGCTTCCTGCAAACCGCCAGCCTCGCGCTGGAGACGGAGCTGTATCCTCAGTGCCGTGGGCTGGCAGCGTCCCTCGGACGGACAGACAGCAGGAGCTGCCGGGCTGGGCTCCCTGGGCGAAGGCAGCTCCATCCTGCTCTCCTCTGGCCGAGGCGCACAGCGGGCCAAGCTCTGCAATGAAACCCACGAGAATGACAAACCAAGGCAGTCAAGGCACACGGAGCACTCGGCGGTGGTGAGACACAAGACCAGTACAAACCAGTGCCAGCCATGGACATTAACACATGCTCTGTTTTCAGCCCAGCTGCTTAACCACACTTTTTCCTGGCTGTTAAGGCAGCCACTTGTACAGAGCTGCCTCTCTCCCCTTCCGAAGGGGGAAGAGAGAAGGGAGCTTGTGAAAAATAAACCACCTCTACAGCCTGGAAAAAGCTGCGGGGTGTTATGAGACCGCAGAAGCGACGAGAGGTGATATGGGCAGGTGAAGGGTTAACAGGTGGAAGTCAATGACCCTCTACCAGGTCGCCAATATTTCTATCGATAAATTATGCATCAGCATCCAGTAATAATGACCCAGCAGCCAGAGCTATTTAAAACAAACCAATCAATGGTATTAACATAATCCCCAGGAGAAAACAAGACACCACACACAGAGCTGGGACAGGAGCAGATGAGGCCAAGGAGAAAGGGACCTTTGGCTTGGAGAGCAGTCGGCCGCAGGGGAAGGAGAGGTTCCCGTGATGAAAGGCCAGCCAGGGCCAAGAACACAGAATAGAAACCACCTCCCCAGCCCATGTGCCACAGCAGTCCCAGGAAGGGCTGGCACTGAAATCACCAGCCTGGCTCATGCATGAGGCAGCTGCTGCAGCTCAACTCCATCTCCCAGGCCAGCCTCCCCAAGCACAGAGGCAAACGGCCACTGCACAGCACTGGCTGCTGGCCAAGGGTCCGGGCCACCCCGCATCCTGGTACATCAGCCACCCAGGCACAGCTCCTTTGCAAGGACACTGAGGCTGCAGCCCACGCTCGCCATGCTCTGCTCTTCCAAAACAGACAAGGCTTATCTCCAGTGCTCATCTGCATGAAGAGCTGCTGCTGAACAGCAGCCCATGTGCAGCAGGCGCTGGCTGGCAGGACAGAAGGCACAGAGCTCCCTGGCAGCAGGCACGGGCTGGCTGAGCACTGCGCTGCCCACCCAGGACCAGCCTGGCACCAGGGGCTTGGGCACTGCAGCAGCAAGGGGGGTTGGGGACGGTCCCAGCAGAGGGAGGACACCCACAGCTCCATCCATCCATGGCTCATGGTGCAGTGCAGGGCAGAGCCACACTCACCTCCAGCCTTCCTCGCCCCACCACAGCCAGAGGCTCGCCTGTCACCACACACCATCCTGGCAGGGAGCCGAGCTGGAGAGGGCAGATCCAGGACCTTCCAAACATCCCTCAGGGTGCCACAAGGCAGGAAGAACATTCACCATTCTCTCACATCTGCACGAGCATCCCTGACATTTACTGCCACTAAACACTAAAAATGGCATTTCCCACATTCACTGTATAAGTAAAAGCATTCTTGGCTGTCATTTGTTTCATCCTCGTCAGTAACTGGCCCAGACCCTTTATCCTGTCTGACTGGCAGATAAGTATCACAGGGGAATCCTTTAAACATCAGAAAGAGAAACCCTTAGCTGAGGCCAGCACGTGGGACTGCTCCCCCTTCCTCGCATCAGCACTTACTGTCCCGAGAGCCCATCCCTCCAGGGAGGCAGAGACCAGGACAGGCCTGTGCAGGCATCGCTGCTGGCACACGGCTGTGCTGCCAGGAGAGAGGGCAAGGAGCTCGCCCGTAAACACTGAGGAGAAGGTATCTAGAAATTGATACCCCAGGATCCTGGCCTACAATTCAAAAGGTGAAGTAACTGGGGAAACTACATTAGTTCACACCATTTTCTTCCGTTCTGGAAAGCTGTGAAGTCTTTTGCCCTCGCTGCTCAGCAAGAGGACAGCTGGGCACTGAGTCTGCTGGCTGCTTATCTATAATGAGCATCTTCACCGGCTGTCTCAAGCATAAGGGTTCAGTGTTGCTGTTGTAGCCCTTCTGAATATTGCCCCGAACGCAAGAACAGCCTGAAGGATCTGCCAACAACATCCAGACAGCCCAAGCCGTGTGCCAGGACAGCCTCGGTGCTGGGTGGAGGCACATCCCTAATCACAGGCCTGCCACGTCCAGGCACAAAGCTAATTCCGAGGTACGCAGTGGGGCAGGGTGCTGGGTATCCCTCTTTCTTCTCCTGATGCTCATAGCTGGTTGTGAAGTGCCTGAAGGCTGCTCTGAACAATCAGTTCCTTCCCCTGGCATAGTTAAATTAAATCAGCTCCCGCATAACCCTCCAGCAGCCAGACAGGGAGCACAGACACAGCCCTGCACGACGAGCACACGCAGCTCAGTGCACACAACACCAGCACACAGCAAAGCGGGTTGGGGTTGAGCTCCCGGCGCGGAGTTTGCATCCAGCAGCTCTGCCAGGGCCGTGCCAGGACGAGCAGTGGGCAGCAGAGCCCAGTGAGCCACCAGCCCTCAGCCTGGGGCAGCTCGGATGGCTCTCCCGAGCGCACAGACGGCTTCCACCGCACGCAGTAACGTGAGGTCTCCTGCCTCTGACCGGCCCCAGACCCACAGCACACCCTGCCTGGGTGCATGCTGAGCAACCCCCGCAGGGCCAGGGCCACAGCCCACCCGTGCCAGGCACAGTGCCTTCAACCTGCTCATCGCCAGCCTGCTCGCCCCCACAGACACCAAGACCCACAGGGACCACGGGGACGAAGGAGCCATCGCAGCCCGGCAGCCCCCAGGAGCACAGCACCCGTGCACGAACACAACGGCTCACCAGCCCGTGCATATAATACACTTCATGTGCATTCTCCATATTAATAAATGGGGAAAGAAGGAACCATAAATCTATGAACTGCCAATTTGCACAGGACTAGCTCTTTTACTGGCTACGCACTAGCACCTTTTACAGCCCATTAATTACTTTCTCTAATAAAGTTTGACAAAATGATAACTTGCCCATGAAAAGTGTTGTAATAAATACATTTTCTCTAACTTTGGACCATTCTTGCATGTCTGGCTCATAAACCCCTCATACGGTTCACTAACTCGCAGCCTACCTGTGCTTTTCAGCCAAGGAGGGGCCCCGGCACAATGCCTCGCTGCATCCCAGCCAGTACAGCAGCAACAGCTCCACGAGCTGCAAGTGGGGTTCCTCCTGCAAACCAGGCAGGAGCCAGCCCTGGGCTGGCAAGCACAGCCACCACCAGACCAGGCTGAGCAGTGCAGAGCACTTTCCACTGCACACCAGAGCCCCTGCTTGCCTGCAACCCCCTAAAGTCTGCACCCAGGGCACCCCCTTCATTTCCCACTTCAGTCCACGCAGTAAATACCCCTCAGCTCAAACCCCAGCAATGGCCATGGCAGGGTTAACCAGCGGCATCCCAGCAGCACCAGCTCTGAGATGAAGAAGGTCAGGGCCTCCAGAAGCCCAGAGTGCCATCACCACCTCCGAAGCACCGGGTACCTGACTCCCACACACGTGCAGTTCCTGCGCTGCTTCCGCAGGAAGGCACCAGGGCATTGCATTTCCCAGCCCGGCAATCCCAGCTTGGGGTGCCACCACTCAGTTATTGCTTCCTTCACATAAAGCCACAGCCAAGGTCAGCAGAGAATACAACAGCTGATGCTGGTATTCACCAGCACAGAAACAGGAAGCAATAGGTGTGTTTTAGTCTTTTAAGGATGCCAAAGTACAAACTGAAGACTTTCTTTCATTATGATTCAGAGGAGCACTAGGAGACTTGCCTCAAGTCCTGAGACAGAAAATTCAGATCTCATATCTTGCCAAGCCAGCCCTGTAAATCTGAGCATTGGAGACGGGTTCCAGAGCTAGCAGCCAGCACAGCCGGGCATCACATCAGCCAATGCAGGAGGCATGTCTGCCCTCGGGCCCTCTCCTTCCCCTCGCCCAAGGCTGACCAGCCACCCGCTCCCAGCCCAGGCTCACTCTCGCCCGGGCACTGTCAATGCCCATAGAGCCACCTCTGCAGAGGACCATGGCGAGGGCAGCAGCTTCTGACAAAAGCCTGAGTGGGCTCATGCCATGATGCCCCGGCAGCCCCTGGCACGTGCCCACGCTGCAAGCCGGCCGCACAGACCCTGCACGGGCTGGGCTGCACCCCAGGCAGCTGAACGGCTCTTTCCCTGTTTAATTAGTTGAGTGACTCTGCTCTGCCCAATAAAATCACCACCCCCCTCGGCGGTGCCATGCCGTGGAAATTTATGATCATAATTTAGAGGCTGAATTACCACTGTCAGTACCTGTGCCATATGAATTACTCAGTCACATTAAATTCAACTGTTGATTTTGTAGGGTTATATGAAGCGGGAACACTTAGAGCCAATGAAATAACGGAGGAGAAAGAATTACGGTCAGGAAGTTACAGCGGCTGATCCCGGAGTCCCGCACAGACACCCGGCCGAGCGCTGCCTGCCCGCCAGAGCACGCTGTGCCAGCAGCGCAGGGGCCCCCCGGGACCCCCCCAGCTGCCCCTCTCCCTGCTGCACCCTCCCAGAGGCCACAGACCTGGCAGCCGGGCTGCGGGCCGCTCGCGGCTCTGCTCTCAAGGATCAGGATCTGTCCCAGAGGGATGAGGAACTCCGCCAGAGGCCTGCGTTGGTGTGAAGAAGTCCTTCCGTTTTAGAAGCGATGCTCCCCAGGGCACATGCTGCAGGATGAGACCTTTCTGTGCGTGTACACATGGAATCTGTCGGTCTGTCCAGCCCCAGCAGGCAGCTCAGGGCACTCGGCAGTCCTGGGACCCCAGTCGCCAGCACAGCGACCTGAACTCAGCACTGACCTTCCTTCCAGGGCAGGTACTTTAGAAGAGTCGCTCAGCTACTGACCTACCCTACAAAATCAGATCAGTGAACTTCAATGCCAGGCAGCCTTGATACCCACGGTCCAAAACTTCACATCCCAGCAGCCCAATCTGACCGTACAGCTTGACTTGGGCAAAGAAAACTGAACCCGGAGCCCTGCAATGCCATGAATTTGCATTTAGCATTAAGACACAAACAAAAACTCTTTGACTGCAAGCCTAAGTGTAAAGCCAGCTGATCTTGGAGCGACATTAACAGTATGCCCAACTTACGGATAAGAGGGGTTTCTGACTCCCAAAGAGCAACATGCATTCATACATGGAACGAGCATTTAGCACCTACTGCAGAAAAAGGGCCCACTGACCAAAAAGGAAACAAACATCCTCCCGTCACAGGCCCAGGCAGCTGCCGCTCCGGCACAGAGTGATGGAGAAGGAGGATGCTCTCTCTGGCTTACAGGCAGGCTCAATGTACAGCTCACAGCGGGCAGCGCTGCAGGAGAAGGGAGCTGAGCCAACTGCCACAGAGAAAGCCCAGCCACGGAGCTCCCGCTCACCACGGGCACGGGTCTGACCCGGCCTCCCCTGGGTCTGCACACAGCCCGGCCATGCCAGGGGACCCTCCCCTCCCGCTCCACCACGAGCACTCGCTGGCACCGTGGGGCTGCTCTGCTGGGACCGCAGCAGCACCCATGGCCAGGGGCACCCCTCTGCCTGCCGCACCCCGGGATCGGTGCGGGATCGGGATCCTCGCACGTCCAGGGCAAAAGGTGCACCTCTCCTGAGGTGCTCCCTGACCCTGCAGAACACCTCCCCGTCCACCCACAGGCCTGGCCCTGAGCCTGGCACACTTCATTACAACCCTGAGGTTCTTGGTACGAGCAAAATAACTTCCTTAAGGAAAGTAAAATCTTAGAGAGGCCTCCTCTGCAATGGAGACTGCCAATTCTATTTGTTACGAAGCCTCGGCGCACACGAATCTGCACATGTCCACCCGAGACCTCTCCAGCCTTGGAAAAAACCCTCGCACCATTTCGATCAAGTGCATTTATCTGTACAGATAGCCCTTTTTTTGCCAAGATAATGTCAGAAACTCTACACAAATCATCACAATTTACACTCTCCTCCTCTTTAGTATAAGGCAGACTCCGCCAAATCGAGGGCTAATATATCACATTATTTCTAGCAATCCAAGGGCTGCCTCCTGCCACACGCCTTATGAAATACCTCCCTTTTTGATTCATTGATTCCTGCCTCACCTTGGGGGTACGAAGGCTTTTCTCCCATCTTATGCCGGCTCCAGTTTAACACACCAGGTACTGCTGCTTGGCCAACACCAGCCCTCTGCCCTTCCAGCCAGGATTAACCCCTCCCGTGCTAACACAGGACTGTGCGCACTGTGGAAAGCTTGACAAGGATTTTTTTTTTAATAAATAAATGGTGTTTTTTCTCCTTCCAGGGGGAAGCATGAACACAATTGCCCCCAGCACAGCCCATGCAGTCAGAGACATGCGTGAGGAAGCTGCAGAGGTCCCATCCATCAGGACAGATGGATCCATCCCACAGCCATGAAGGGATTGGTCACACACAGGAGTGTTTGGGAACGGGGTCAATGGCTCGTTGGCCTCACCAGCAGGGTCTGCAGAAGTGGTGCTCACAGTGCTGCGAGGCAAGGGCCTCCCTCAAGAGCCAGCCATGCCTTGTGATGGAGGCAGTTTAGTATTCCAGGCAAGCCTCTCAGCACCACACCAAATACGCATCGGTAAATACCGCTTTTGGGGCAAGAGTCCACAGAGAAGTTATCAAGAGGAAAAGCAAACGTGTACAGCAAACAGCGAACGCGCTGGAGAACACAACTGCAATACAAAGCACGTCCTTCTCCCGACGCCAGCTCCAGGATGACTAATTCTGTGCAAGGACACCAGTCACTGAGAGGCCTCAGATGCCCTTCCTCCCCAACTCCAGAAACTGAAATAAAAGCACGAGACCATCTCTGCTTTGCAAGCCTGATGTCTGCAGACTCAGGCACTCCTACGTACCCCGTCCCCACACAAACAGGCCTGCCACTGCTCCTCTGCCTAACTCAGCACTCGCCAGCTCTCGTCAGGCCCCACTGCCCATCCTGGTCCCACTCCCAGGCTGGGAACGGCCTCCTCTGCACCCCACACGTTCACAATGGCAGCAGACCTGAGCTCCTTGTCCAGACTCACTGGTGCCTCCCCAGGCTGCTGCTTGATCCCCACCTCCTCGAGTGAAAATCCAAGACTAGCGGGGGATGCGATGCTGAGATCAGTTCTTGGCCAGGTAATTTGCACATTGTGGGTATTTGTCCAAGTTACTAACAGCAGCCTGAAGATCTGTACGTGGAGAAGATGACCCAGAAGAACATCAGGGAGAAGTACCAAGGCACACGCCAGTGATGCCTTGTAAGGAAGACCCGAAATCAAAAGCATTCCTGGGTGCTGGCAACCTCCCACCCCTCCATCAGCCGCTCCCAGAGATATGCTGCCAAGAGCCCACACGAGGCAGTTAGCTTGAGCTCTGCCAGTCCAGCTCCCACAGCCCCACGGGCCCTTGCAGGGCTCCAGCCACCCAGAGCTGTCAGGCCAGGCTGCCCCATCCACCGCGAGCTGCTGCTTGTGCACGTCTGCATTCAGGTGGCCCTGTACCTGGGAAGATCATTATCTCACAGGTTCCTTGGTGTCTCCTGGTTCCCTGAAGACTCATCACGCCTGCACTCAGCACTGGGGTACCCAGAGGGTCGTCCCTGGCTGTGACCACTGCTGCCCATGTTCCCACCACCTGGACTGAAAGCATCTGCTTGCAGGGCCCTGCCCAGCCCCAGCCTGTCATCCTTTTGGCAGCATCAGTGCCTGGGAGTCTACAAAGGGGCCATTTTACATAGCAATAACAGACAGGACAATGGGAGCTGCAGGAACACAGAGGGAAAGGACCTGGAGGCTGAGCATCCTCCATCAGACAAGGGAGGCTATGGCCAAATCCCAGGGAGGTGGGAGATAGGAAATGAATCCTTCCCCTCCAGAACTGAGGCTGCCCCCTGAGACCAGCAAGGGCTCCTAGGCAAGGGGATGGTGGAGAAAAGAGCCCCAGAGAGGTCCCTCCCACTGCAGAGCATGAACCACCCCATCTTTCCCCACCCTCGGCTCACCAGTGCCAGGGCACTGCCCCACACACAGCCCTCCTGCCCACCAGAAACCCCCTGTCCCACGCTGGAGCTCAGCCCCTCAGCTGCCACTCCTCACACCTCCCCAAGCGTGGGCAGGACACGCTGGCCAGCCATGGGCAGGCACCAGGACACGGTGTGCTGCTCCACCTTGCAACTCTGGAACCACCACCAGCCTGAGCCCCTTCCAGCCCCTCCTCCCTTGCAGATCAGGCTGCCATCTGGCCAACAGGACTCCTGTACTAGTGGGTGAAGAACAGACAGCACACTCAGTACGGTTATTCCCTCGGGAAACAAGGCTAGAAATCCTTCAGCAGCTTCCAAGCCTCTTCGACAACCCCAGCAGGACCCTCCTTGCTGTTGAGGACATCAATGAACAGGAGCCAGGCCTGAGCCCAACCACAAAGAACCCAATTTCTCATCTCCTGCTCTTCTACAGGTGTCTCAGGTCCCTTTCAGCTGAAACCCTTTAAATGTAAGTTCCTCTCTGCTCTTCCTAAAAGGGCTGCAGCTCCTCAGCTCACAGCTCAGGCAAGCTTTTTCCATGTGCTTTCCCATCCAAATGCACTCTTCCCATCCACAGGCACGTAGCACCCTGGGGAGCAAGGGAGGCTGCTCTCACAGCGAGACCAACGGGAAGGCACTCTGGGGCCAGGGGAGCACAGGAAGGTGCACTCTGTCCACTTACCGTCTTTATTGAGGGCACAATTTCAGATGCCTTTTCCAGATTAGAAAAAAGGGGATTTATTTTGCAGGAAGCAAGTCAGAGGCCAAAATCTTCGCTTGCATCTCGTGTCCAGTAGCAAGGTCCCCTCTGTTCATTATAATCTTCAGCGTAACTTCTGCTCTGCAGCTCCTTTAATCACATCAGATATGGGAACAGAAAAATGTCATTGTTCCTTGGCCACGAACAATGCCATTCGTGGAGCCATGAGAAAGCGCAAGATGGATATAAAAAAGGCGGGCTCTTGTCTCCCCATAATCTCTTCTACAAACTGACAAAAGAGGGTTTTGTATAGAGAAAATTGTCACATACAGAAACAAAACAAAAATAGAGCATGCGAGCTGGGACCACTTTTATCTGGAGAGGCACCACAGGGAGATATGCCAAATGTGATTCATTTTAACAAGTTTAGCCCTTGAGAGACAAGGGCAGAGCCCCCGGTTAAGAATGAGGAGGTTAGCGGGGAGGGTCAGGGGTGACCGAGGCCTGGCACAGCCAGGGAGGGTAAGTGACCCTGAAGACTGCTGCTCCCCTCGTTACAGGGGCGCGGAGCTGCGGCATGGGACGAGCGCGTGGAAAACAGCCCGGTCTGGGGTGCACATGAGGTATTCAAGGTTTTTTACTGTTGTTAATTTTGTTAGGTTAGCCTGTGCATTGGCTCGTTTACAGCGCACTAATTAACGTTTATACACAGATACAGAGGTTCTCGGTCTCGCACCCGTAATGGGCATCTATCAGTGATTAACTACACAGCCCTTTGGGGAGACTCTTCCCCTGCACAGGCACCTGAGCAAACACCCGGAGCTGCTGCGCACACCGAGCGGCTTCCGTACGGCACCAGACGCGCTCACGTGTGCTTGGGACCTGCCCTCGCGCTCCCCGGGCTCTGCAGGCAGTACAAAGACCCGGATCAATACATCTGCGAGACCCTATGAATGAAATCAATGCAGCTGAATAAGCGTCCAAGTCCCGGTGTCATCACATTATTTATTCCCCAAAGTTCTCCTGCAGCTTCAGAGGAAGCGTCAAGCACATCCCCTCCCTGTGCTCTGCAGCAAGCAAATAAACCAGAGGCTCAAGTTCTGCTTCCCAAAGCACCACTGGCACCAAGCACCCTGCTAAGCACCACCTTAGCGGAGCAGGCAGAGGTAACAGGGGGACGATGGCACTGGAGCTTTCACCCAGAGAAGCTGAGGCCAGCACCCTTCTGCTAGCAGCGCTCTCCCTGCACCCCTCGCAGGTTCTCCTCCAGCTCCTCGCTGCCTCCCCGGGATGTCACTGTCTGCTGCCTCCTTTCAAGCCATTGTTCAGTTATTAAGTGCTTTTTAAGAGATGCAGTTTGTGCCCGAGGAGAGAAAGAGCTCCACAGCCCTGGTGGCTTCACAGCACCAGCCAAATGTCACATCCAGGCCCAGCAGGCAGCAGCATGGAAGCAACCAGGGCCGTCCCCCGCCGTGCCTCCAAAGAATGGGTGAGATGGGCAGAGCCCCACCACCACATCGCCCGCCTGCCGTGGAGGGGCCAGAGCTGAGCTGCAGCATCAATAAACTGTGGGGCACGACAGGAGATGGCCACGGGGCTGGGCGGCTGAGCCTCCTCCAGAGCAGGAGGCGATGCAGAGGTGCAGCACACCCAGCCCTGCGCCCATCCCACTGTCCCTCTCCCAGGCTTACGTGCCCACAAAGCCCACCAAGAGGAGCTGGGTCCTGGCACACAGAGCACCCCAGATGGGTTTGTCTGCAGGCACCATCTCCCACCAGCCACCCTGGGGAACAGCAGCGCCAGGCCAAGAAGGGGGCAATGAAACCAAGCGAGGGCCAGCCAAGGAAATAATTCCAAATAAAAGGGCCGATTAGAAAAAACACAGCACCTATGTGCACTTTGTCACGGCGCCAGTCGCACCCCCGCCAAGCCGCAGGCCGGACTCACTTCAGCACCACGCTGCTGCCATACATCTCCCTGGGAGAAAGTCTGCACGCTACCATTTTTTATTCGGGCAATGAAGCACAGGTCTAAGGCACAATATATATTTTTTTAGCTGTGGTTATAGCTCGGAATTAATGATCTTCCCACAAGCATGAAGCTAACCTGAGGTAGAGGTGGCATTTTCCATTATCTTATTGAGAAAAATACCACAGAAAGCTTCACTTTAGGTAGCCTGCAAGTACCAGTCATATCAATTATAATTAGTTGTTCAAAAGTGCAGAAGTTTATTTTGAAACTCGGAAGTTTCCCCATTCCTCAACTGGGCAAACCCCACGGCAGTCCCGCCGTGACCCTTCGGGACGCAGCGGCAGCAGCCACGCGGGACGGGCAGTGGAGCCACGCAGCTGAGGTCGGCACTGCCCCTGCTCCACCTCATGCCAGTCACAGCTCCATGTGGCACCAGGGCTACAGACCCGGCTCTCACCAGCACCTGCCAGGAGCTGCAGTCCGCCCTAAAGCCAAACACTCATTTCTGTGTGGCTTGCTCTGGCAGGGAGAGGCGTTCTTGGTGATTAGCACTATCAGACCCTTGTGCGCATCGACCTCGTTACAGCCAGAAAGTCACCTAGGCCTTCAGCAGCTCGGGGAAATGAGCAGTGATACCAAGCACAGCCCACCAGCAGATCACAAACCCTCTTACTCTGTTCATTTTACATCCAAGCAAGAAAT
The DNA here is from genome assembly GCA_025345505.1 of Todiramphus chloris collaris. Lineage (NCBI taxonomy): Eukaryota > Metazoa > Chordata > Aves > Coraciiformes > Alcedinidae > Todiramphus > Todiramphus chloris. The sequence goes on along the minus strand of JANVCC010000060.1, from coordinate 501,384 downwards.
CTATCAAGTCACTTTAATTAATTCACTTCCTCTAAAACGCTTGTGTGCGGACTGGAAAGGTCACGTCCTCCTGTGAGGAGGCTGAGACAGAGCGAGTGCTGTCCCACAGCTGCAAGGTGAGGGGCACAAGGGGATGCTCCTGCCCTGGCCTATCGCCACCTCAGCCACCCTGTCAGGCTGGAGAAGACCAAAGCAAGCTGGGGGCTCTGCCACACACCTTACGCGGGAGGCAGCAGCGGGAATGTGCCAGGGCAGAGCACGCTGAACTGAAGGACACCTACAGAGGGTCACTCCTCCCTTCACTACACTCTACAGGAATTTGCCTACACTTGTTTCACACAAAAAAAAAAGTGGGTTTTTTTCTAGTGTTTCCTCATTTACTTCCAGCTGCAGGTAACCAAGCCTGCAAAACACCAGAGGAACACTCGCCCAGACTTGGGAAAGATGAGCCCAACCGAAACATGGGCAAAGCAGCCAGGATTGACAAAGCACTGCCGAGCCGACCCCACGAGAGATGCCAGCAGCGCCCAGCCTCAAAGCCAAGTCTGTGTGGACGCTTCACTGACAGCACAGAAAGAGAAAACCACTGGGGAAGAGAAGCCTTATAGAAGCTGAAAGGGTGGGAAACTGCCATGGGAACACAGAGGGAAGAGCAGGGCAGGAATAAACCCAGGCTAGAGAGCAGCAGGAAGCTTCTAGCAACTGGATCAAGAATGTTCTGGAAGAGAATGTCATTCCTGCCCCTCCTTCCCACGCAGGCTTTGCGCTGTTTCTCAGCAGAAGCTCCAGACCCACGGGACCCTCTGGGACCGCTCCTCCCCCACCACCTCATCCCCGCCCGCAGCCCCATCCCCGCTGCCCCACGGGCCACCACGGCCCGTCCCTGTCCCTCTCCCTCCGTGCTCGCCGCGGCCCCGCCGGGGGAGCCCGGCCGGCAGCTCCCCCCCAGGGCCGTGAGCCGAGCGCCGGGGGGCAGCGGCAGCGCCCGTCCGTCCTCCCACCGCCCCGGCCCGACCGCGGCACGGCCCGGCCTTGACGCCCGAACGCCTCCCGGCCGCCGAGGCTGCCGAGCCCGGCCCATCGCTCCCCCGCAGCCCGGCACAGGCCCATCGCTCCGGCCGCTCACCTGCGCGGGGACGCGCTCAGCGCCGCGGGGACGCGCTCCCGCCGGGGCCAGGCCGCCCGCACGACGCCGGGAATCAGAGCGTGGGAACGCCGCTCGCCGCCTTATATACCGCCGGGGGCGGGGCCATCCGCGATTGGCCGGTGAGCAGCCAATGGGAGCCCAGGAGCTCGCTCCCGCCGGGCGCGGGAGGACAGCGCCGGGCTCCCGGGGCAGGAGGCGCCGCAGGCCGAGGGGCACGGGCACGGGCACGGCCGGGATGACCCCGCGGCACGGGCACGGGCACGGGCACGGGCACGGGCACGGGCGGGAGGGCTCCGTGTCACAGCCGCGCCCCGCCCGGTGCCCGCCACGCCGAGCGCTGCCCTGCCCGGGACGCAGCCCTGCTCCGGGTTTGCCACCCGGCAGCCGAGGACGGAGCCCCCGCGGCCAGAGCCCCCCGCTGTCCGTGGCACCGCGAAACTCACCCGCTCGCCCCACAGCGGAGCTGAGACTCGACCGGCCGAGGCTCCGGGGAGGGCAGAGCAGAGCGGTCTGCAGAGCCGAGCGTACCGGCAGAGCTAAACCCATCTCAGACAAGGTAAACTCTAGACACGTCTAGCGAGCGTGAGGAGACGGCGAGGTGACCGACACAGAACAGCCTAGGAGACAAATTCCGCCCCATCACCTTCTCCTTGAAAAATCATACCCCTTCGTTAGCACATCTGTCGGATGGGCACCCACCAAACACCACACTCTAGAAAAACAGGGAAGGCCGAAACACCCGTGAGTCCACAAAGGAGAATTTACACAGTAAATCCGTCTGTCTGGATACACAGCCTGTGTTCAGCACCATAATATTCAAATGATTTCCCAAGTGTCTCAAATTCACGTCAACTAATCACAAAAGGCTGACAGATACTGTACAGGAGGAAGCCTGGGAGATGTTTTGCCAGCGTTTAGAAACAAAACTTTCCTAAACACGACGAAACATTAAAAAATCCTCATGGCTGCTAACGCATATGCAAAGCGGCGAGATGACGGCAGCCGCCACACTGCTGCCCTGCACGCTCAGCCAGTCGGGTTTTCGTTACAAACCCATTCAGCATCTCATTACTGTCCATCACGAGGGCTCCACCACCAAGACCAGATTCACTTAAGCAGTGTGAGCCTTGCACCGCGCTTCCTGATGCAGCTGAATTAATGGGAAAAACATCTTAGGGAACATCCTCACCAAACAGAGGAAAACAGTAACATCCTCTGACAGTTCTTAGGCAGCAAAGCGCAGATCCCCAAAGGGAGAGAAGTTCAAAGAATCTCAAGACCTGATGGGGCAGGGACCTCGTGAAAGACTGTTCCTGACATGCCTTCCTCTGCAAAAAGATCTCACAGCTTGAGCTGCAAGAACAGGAGGTGCATTTTCACTCCGCAGACGTGATTCCACATGAAAAGAAGATGGTACAATGTCAAACTCTTAGCACTGCAGAGCAAGAACAAAAGTAAGATGGAAAAAATGCAAGTGTAAAACACAAATACAAGAACTAAATTACAGTAATCCAGTATGCTAGAAAATTTTAAGAAAAGAAACCTCTGTTAGTTAAGGACAAATATTTACTGTCTTTAAGGAAAGCATTCAAAATAGAGATGAGAGAGACAGGCGGCTGTCATTATGTCACACTCTGCGTTACGCTTTTTCAGAGCCATGAAAAGGACTTTGTGGGCTCGAGCCAGCCGTGTTAACTAGAAGAGATCCAATTTTTCAGTTGTTTTCTTGTTGTAAGTTCAGACACAGCTGACTCTAAATGATTAAGATCACCAAACCTGCAGGAAGAGGTAGTGGTGGGAGCAGCTACCAACCAATGCAAAGGGAAAAAAAACCCCGTTTTATTCTCACTGACTCTCACCACAGAGCCAAGGCCCGTTATGGTAACTGCCATGGCATTAGTGGATTTTGCAGGACCTATTACACAGCCCTTTCCTCCTTGTGCAGCAAACCAGAACCTTTCCACTGAATTCATCAAACTCCCTCCCAGGTGTCCCTCTCCTGGAAGGAACAAATTCCCACATCTGCAGGAGAGGTGAGCGAGAATCGGAGTGGTTGCTGTGCCCCTCACTGCAGCTTGCCCACCGCCAGCAAGAGCTACCGCAGGGAAACGAGAGCCTGCAGCTCCACACGTACACACAGCTCCTGAAACAGGAGCACATTGTAAAATGAGAATCTGGTCCCCTGATTTGCACAGACCAGACACCCAGGTGAGTCACTGGAGGCTTCTGGATGTGCTTTTCTTAGATCAGCTGCAGCCTTCAGCTATGTGCCTCCCACACTCTTCCCAGAGAAGTCTCATCTGCACTCTTTGGACCTTCTTATCAGCTACGTGACCCACCAGGTCTTATTTGCAGGATGTGAGCCAGACTGCCTGCTGATTCCATTCCCAGAGAAGGCATGACCCTGCCGCACGGATGCAAAGCAGAGTGGTCAGCCACACATGGTGGGAGTGCACCAAATCTGCTCCAAGGGTGGCAGCTCTGAAGGTGCATTTCCATAGCTTGCATTTCCATAGTGTCACACTGGCAAAGAAAGGCGAGCGCTGGGGAAAGACTGGCTCGGCAAGGTTGAGAAGGCTCTTCTCCACCAGCCTTTCAGATACAGAGGTCGCGGGCTTGCAAGGGTCAGCAACCCCTCTTAATATTCACCAAAGCAGCAACAACAAAGGCAAGCTGGGGAAAGGGAAGCGTTCCTGCCGAGTCCCATCTTCACTCTGGATACCACTCCACAATGAAGTTATTTCAAACCGCCCATAGGTTAAGCTATGGCTTTCATCCCAATAGCAAAGTTCCCGCTGAGCTCTGCCTGCAAAGGCACATCAAGCAGAGACACTCAGATGACATCTAACCTCACCCAGCTCACTGCAGCAGCCACCTTTCTCAGCCAGGCTGGTCCTTTAGATAACTGAAGGTGGTGTGTTAAATGCATAACATTTAATAAGACAAGAAGAAGGCTGGCAGACCTGTCTGTGCAGCACTTTAAAACCTCCCATCTGATATAAACGTTATCTTGGACATTGGCAGTGCTTGGTAAATAAAAAGACAAGTTCCACCTTCCAAAGCAAATTACATGAATGATTCTTGGCTTTGATGATGATTCCTAGGAGGCAGCTCTCTCTTATTTCCCCTTCATACACCTGGGCATTAACCAGAAAGCCAAGGTCACTTATTGCTTTCTCATGCAAACAATCTGGATTACGTCTCCCTGAAATCATTACCACGCTGTGACAGCAGCTGGGAAGCCCAGGGAAAGCACTTCCCCGTGCCTCTGTACAGCTGCCAGGAGCACGCCTGCGAGCCGAGCCACAGAACAGCCCGGCCACCACCACGGCCACGTGCTGGGACTCGGTGGCAAACACGGCACCCAGTCATCCCCGAGAAATGGTTGAATTCTCACTTTCTGGTTTGTTGCTTCCATGCTGTCTGAAGCTCTGCTAGGTCTCCACACCACATAGCACCTGCACTTTAAATCCTGGGTGTTGATAAACCTGTAGAGGATGGGCACCCACGTGTGTTCCCTTCCCAAACTGTTTCTCTAGAATCAAGGACATGGCTGTTGCTAGAACAGGTCACCCAGCAGTTTTCTTCCCTGGGGTTGTCATCATTCATTGAGCACTGGAGAGAGGGACATGGCCAGCCCTCCACAGCCCCAGTCCGTGCTGGCCCCAACGGAGAGTCGGAGGGAGCAGCTCCTGCCCCTGTGCCCGCTGCTCCACTGTCCCTCACGTCACCCCCGTGGGCAGTAGCAGCAAGGTCTGGTCCGCACCAAGTGCTTCATGTCCCCCTCCTGCCCTGCTGAGGCAGGCAGAGCTGAGAGAGCACATGAGGAGTTAAACTTTTCCTCACAAAATGTGTAAAGATGTGGTCTGCACACTTGGTGAGCTGCTGCAGTTGTGGGCCAAAGCATTTTGCTGCATATTTCTGAAATTATTTGTCAGAAAAGAACGTCAATGACATAGAAAATGAGTTGCAGATGTAACCTTTTCAAGCATCAATAATAACTTAAGACATTTGAAACTAAATCTTAACTCACCAGTGACTACATCACACAGGGTAGTTTCTGAGGCATAGACTAGCAGATCAGATGCAGAACTGTAACAGATCCCAGCTATGGTGCCCCCTCCAGCTCTCCCACTTAGCAAAGAACAATTAAATTCTGGCATTTGCCAAAGCTGCTTCCCTTCCTGGGACCTTTCTTCCTGATTCCCAGGCTGCTCCTGGACCCAGCAGGCACTCTTGGGTGGGAAAAAAAGGCTTCCAGACCAGGTCCGATAGCCAAGTCCCACAACGCGCTGGAATTAGGATGGCCACGGTGCTCCCTCTGAGGTCCAACATAAAGGCAAAGCCACTTTGAGAGCAAGACTGATGTTTTAACACTGCCTCCTTCACACACACCCTGCTGCCACAGCGGCCAGCCACCACCCCAGACTCCACAAGTTTTGCCCCTCAGGCCCGCCGTGGGTGAGGACCCCACCAGAACACAGAGATGTGCGTGCTGCAGATGGTGAAGGATGTCCACGTGTTTCAGCAGCTGCAGCAGCCTCTGCAGTGCCGCGCGCTCGTGGCGTGGGCACATCTGCAGCCCGCGGGAGCTTTCCTGCCAGCCCCAAGTCCGATGGAACCATCACTGCCCCGGGTCTCCTGACAGGGCCAGATAGCCAGCGCTGCCACCACCCTGATATTTCTGTCATGAATATCACCACCGCATTCTCACAGGCACATGCTTAAGGAATTTAACTACTTTAATACAATGGGCTCAAATTGCCAAAGAATGTTTGTGCATCAGTGTGAAATCAGAAATTCGGGGAGGGGGTGCTTTATCTGTCAAAGGCCAGCATCAGGGGGCTGACAGAGCAGACAGTGGGAAGCTGGATTGCATTTGATACGCATCAGCCCATCAAACACAAACAGCCTTTAAAGTGCTGAAAGGCTGAGCCAGCCCCATTACAGCCCGTAACGGCCCCGCGGGGTCCAGCCCGAGCTGGACCCGCCTGGGTCTCCCAGACTGATCTTACACCATAAATCACAGAAAAAGGGATACTTCTTAACAGCCCAAATTAAGATAAAATGCCTTCACTGTCAGGCCAGCAGCTACCTGGGCCATCCCCTGGCCACGCGTTGCTTCCAAGCAGAGGGTGTGGGGTGGCCTGCCCGGTGATGTGCCGGCCATCGGATGCTGCAGCCACCGGGATGGACCAGAGAGCCCAGGAGCATTGTCTGGGCTGATGTCCCACCCAGCCAGGCGAGCAACCGGGCTGATTACCATCAGTTAACGACTGCTCAACAACAGGCACTCAGGATGGAGAGCAACACCATCCCAGTCTATGCCATGGGCTACCAGCACATGCTGCCAGTCCAAGAGGGAGGCCGACCCGAACCTGAGATCCCGCCGGGATGGGCAGACACCAGCCAGCACACTCCCACTGCACCCTCCACACTCCCGCTGCCGGGCCACCACTGCCTGAAAAGAGACGAACTTAAATTATTCAGGGGAAAAAGAACCACAAAACCTTGCCTTCGGATTAATCCCCAGACCTCCCCTCCAGCCCCTGCCACAGCCCCCAGCTGCCGAGCCCAGCCCCAGCACCGGGGACCCAGCTCCCAGGCACCGGCTGCCCTCGGGGCTCTTCCGAGGGGCTCCGCAGCCCTCTGCAGAGCATGAACACAACCCGGGGGAATAAATAACACAGCCCCAACACATAAAAAATGGGCTTTTCTTACAAAGAAAACTCTCAGATAATAAGTGAAGGGAAAGGAAGGGGGGGAGCACGCCTGAGCATCCCCTCAGAGCCACCACCATCCCCGCACAGCGTCAGTCAGCCGGGCAGGGTGCACGGCAAATAATACCCACCCTGCTGCCGCCCCCGCCCCGGCACCGAGACCCCTCGCACCAGGGAATGCAGGGGAACAGATGGATTTTCCATGGGAAGGAGCTGCGACTGCTCCTTCCAGTCAAACATGTCAGCCCCGCAGAGCCATGTGTGCAACACATTAGGGTCTCTCCCTCTGCCAGGAGAAGGCTCCGGGGAAATCCCCACGGAAATGCCCCTCGGCCTGGCACAAGGCGAGCAGGCAGCAGTTCACGGGGCACACAGACAGAGCTCATCGTCTCCACGTACCCAAACCACCGGGTCCTTCCTCTTCCAGGTGATTCTCCTCAATGAGCTGGAGCAACGGTGAAATGTTTAATTGCATGGGAGCAGCGGGAACCTGGCCACAGCGGGCTGCCCTCAGTGGGGTCTGTAAGCATGAGCCTGGGCAAGGGGCATCGAGCTCACAAGGCAAACACGTCTGGGAGGTTATTCGCACACAGCACAAGTCACTGGGGTTATTTGAGGCCGACCCCTGTGCAGAGTTGTGCTAAGGGAGGTCTCAGAGCTGAGGGTATCACCCTTAATTAGGGGAGCTGGCAATTCCTCGTCTCACTGCATGAAGAATAAGGAACCTTGAGGGTCCATGGATTGAGATAATTTGATTTAATTACAAATAGAATCTCTATCTTTGTTAGCCTTGGAAATTTAAGTATTTTAAACCAGACTGAAAGGCAGCCCCTGCTGCATTTGCTCACAGTGCTGCTGGGAGAGGAGGCCACCGCAGACACGGTATTTGCTTATAAGGGATTTCAGACTCAAACTGTCAGCTGCTTCCCCAATATCTCTGCAGAGCTGCCAGCAGTGCAGGTGAGGGGCACAGCACAAAGCCCGAGGCTCTGCTGGGCACATGCCAGGCACGGGTGCTGCTCCTCTCCCAGGGCAGGGGCTGTGCAGGAAAGGAGAGCTCATTCCTCGCTCTTTTCCCTAGGAAGGTTCAGCCACGTACGTGTCTGGTGTTGCCTTGTGTTTAGGAGAGGACACGCGATGCTGAGGGGCCAGGAGCACAGTCAGGTCTGGAACACCTTCAGTTGCTCTGTAAAAGAGGAACTCTTTTCCGTGGAAATTAAGAAAAGGCTTCTGTTGTCAGCAACATGAAATAATATCTCGGATGTAAATAAAATTGCTCAGCAAACCACAGCACTAGAAGGCATCTGGGGCTGCCATGTCGGAAGGCAGAGCTGCCAGGGCTGGTCCCCCTGGTTCAGTGCTGCAGAGCCCTGGTGCAGCAGTGCTGTCCCCAGCAGCTGGCAGGATGTGCCAGGGGCCTTCACCCGCAGAAGAGAAGGGCTGCACTCCAGAGTGCCACTGGCTCTGAGGGGTCCCACCCAGGATACCTGGTCTTATTCCTGAAGGACTTGGGAATGAGGTGCCCTGTGAAAGGCTTGGCGTCTACCAGCAGGCACATTAAGTCTCCGGGAGGTGGGCAGTCTCGTGCCATGGCAGCCTGAGAAAGGCACAGCATTATTAGAGACAGGCAGCAGGAACCTGAGACAAACTCATGATTTTTCTGGGTTTCATCCCAAAACACATTTCTTTGGGCTGAATGATACTGTGAGTCGCTTGGCAGACCAACACTTGGGAGAAAAAGCCAGAGAACTCAGACCAATTTGAAATGTAAATATTCTAACAAGCAACCCAGAAGACCTTCCTAGGATGGGAGGGAGGCGTTACGGGGAACAGGTCTCCATGAAAGCAAAATATTCCCCGAGCAGGCTTTCCGCTTGGACGCGAGAAGAACAAACCAGGTTTCAAAGACTAAAGCATTGCCAGAGGTGCAACTCTCACCGCGGACACAGCGCATGCGTCTCTCCGACGTCTCCCTCCAAGCCAGCGCGGTGCAGCCGCGGGGTCTCGGTGCGGCAGGAGGGTCGTGCTGGCGCAGTGGCAGCCTGGTTCCGCGGCAGTGCCCAGCCTGGCTCCGCGGCAGTGCCCAGCATGGGCAGTGCAGGAGTCCCGCGTGCCCGCGCCTCGCAGCGTCCCGGTACCCACGCCGGGCACGGCCAGCGGCGCTGTCTCGGCCATACTGTAGAGGAGCCTGTTTACTTGGGAATCATATGTTTTCTGCCCTGGTCCTCACTGTATTCAGAACAGTTACTTAGCTTCAATAAGCCCCTTGTTAAAGCCTTTTCCCTTCTGTAATCTCATCAAACTAACCAAAAGGAGTTTGTTCTGAAATAGAGTCCCATTTTGTAACCCGGCTTCCTATAGGAGATCTCCCCATGTGCGCTCGGCCCCTGCGCCACAAAAGGGCTCTGCTTGTCCTGGCGCGCTCACAAAACACTGCGTCTGTTTGGGTTAGTCAGCAGGGGGTTAATGAAAAGCCCGGCCCTGGGGACTCCCACCTTATCTGCAATCATGAATTTATTGAAGAATGTGTTAATGTGCTGGATTTTATTCATCAGGGGTCAGGGCTTTTCAAATTCTTCCTCCCAGCTCCCCCTCTTTCCATCCCTCCCCAGCAAGCTCACAATGCTGTTTAAACAAAGGACTCCCAACACAAAGAGCAAATTTACACAGTAAAGTTTTCTTGCAAGCCCAGAGCAGAGTCTGGAAGAATTCCAGCTTTATAAAGAGAAAAGGGGATGGGGATGGGGGGGGGGGGGGGAGAAAGGGGGAAGGGAGAGAGGGGCATTTTGCAGAGGATAAAAGGAAATGGAGAAAAGTTCCCACCTCCTGAAGCTCAGGGCTGAATATTCTCCACCAGTTAACCCCGCTGCACTACAAACCCTGCAGGATGTTTCAGCAGAACATGAGCCCGCAACACCAAACTCTTCAGCCTCCTTCCAGAAATGAACATTTTAACAGCAAATTTAGGGTGACATTTCAACAGCTTCTTTGTGAGGGATAAATAACATCAGCCTCTCAGAGGACACAGGAAACACTCACAGGGTTCCCAGTTTTCCCCTTGTGCCAGTGGTACAGGTGGTGACACAAGAAATAACAGGAAACAACGAGGTGACAGGATGGCTTATGGCCCTGTGGCCAAGGGAGAATGTGAAGGAGGCTCTGTTTCCACCTCTCACACTCCACTCGTGTGCCATGCACTGTCCCAGCACCGATGGCCATGGGTCCTGGTGGGAGCTTCCCTGCCCAGCACCCTTCTGGGCTCTGCCGAGGCACAACCCAACTGCCTGTGAGTGCCGGAGGAAAGCTGGGGTGACCCTTGCGCCGGCCGTGGTGGGCTCTCTGCCATCTCTGAACACTATTCCCACCTGACAGCCAGGGATAAAGTGTTGGTTGGTTGCTTTTTTGCTATTTTTTTAAACTAAAAGGTTAAGATCCCCCCCACTGCTCTGTCAATTTTAGTTGTGCTGGTCAGAGCTCTGGGAATTAGAGAACAGGGAGCAATCCTGCACTAATTAACCAGAGATGACCTAAATGATTTTCTTCAGGTCTTGTCACCTCCACTTTCTGCACTATCATTAATAAGCTCGGGCAATGCCTCAGACAGAAGGGAGAGCTCAGAACAGACACCACCTCTATTTCCACCTCTGCCAGCAGGCAGAGCAAAGGGTTTTAAAACATTTTACAAGCAAAACATATGTGATGTTATTTTCCGTAAAGCTAAAACTGCTGGTGGGGCTACAAACTCTGGTCACCAGGCAGGAAAGTAACCACTTCAGGCATCCAGTTTGGAGACTTTTGGAAATAATCAATAGTAAAAGAAACCCATCATAATTCCATTTCCTAACAAGTGTCTCAGCCAAAAGGATGTCACTGCCTCAACTTTTCATTCCTGTGTTTATTTCCTTTGGTTTGCAGTGCTGCCTTCTGCCATACTCATCAAACCAGCACGCTCTGCAAGCAGCTATTGCAGGCGAGGACCTCGGAAAAGGGGGTTTAAGTGACTCTGGAGTCACAAGCAGAAGCCCCTGAACAGAAATGCCGCCGCATTTCTGCCCGTGCTTCTTGTGTGCGGCTCTGCCCTGGCTTGGACCCGTGCGTTCTGCCACGGCCCGAGAGGTTCGGGGGGAGGCTCTGCCAGCAAACAGCTTCTACCACCTAACGGCCAAAGCCGCCCGAGGGCTCTGCCCCGCTCGCAAAGCACCCACGCTGCTGACGCCAGGGCCAAGCTGCCCGGGCTGCCACACGGCTTCGTGTCTTCCCGGCTCCAGGCAACGTCAGGCGGCCGTGGAGAGATTGGGCAGATCTTGGCACACGGGATCCAGCTGCGCTGCTGATGGATCCCTGGCTGCTGAACATACAATACATATTTATAGCGTCTCCTCCGTGACAGGAATGTCGAAGCCTCGTGCGGAAAATAACTCAAAGGATATAATTAAATCAGCTAAATGGCTTGGGAAAAGAGATGGCTACAGCCAGATTTCAACTCTCGGCCCAGTCTCAGGGCACAGGAACAACGATTAGAGGAGAAAGAACTATAAAAGCTCTCTGACCAGCTCCTTGCTTTTCTTTAGTTAATAAACTATAATCCCTGCTTAACTCTGACACAGACCAGAAACGAGCCTCTGAGCACAGAGCAGTGGGATGAAGGCAAGCGTTCAGGGTAAGCAAGCACCATGCCAGCATCACCAGAGGTCACAAATATCACCAGACAACAAGTAAAACCAGCACAAAGAGTAGAAAATCAAAGACCAGTCCATTTATTTTCATCTGTTCATGTGATTGCATTGCAAAAGGCAATTTCCTGATGGCATTTTGGAGCCAGGAGCTCGGAGAGGAGCATTGCTGGGGCAGGATGGGCAACTCCAGCTGCTGGCAGCAGCAAAGGAACCCTGGCACAGGAGAGGTGGCCGTTGAGAAACAGCTATCACAAACAAAAGGAACCCCAAGAATCCAACTATTACCAGAGCTCATGGCCAGTTTTACTGGAGGAACTGCTGCCGTGAAAGGAGCAGCACTGGCTACGCCAGCTCTGGGGAGCTGCCGCACAGCAGCACTGGGGTGGCTCAGCCACGGCCATGCTGCAGGAAGCTCTGTCCCCACCAGACAAGCTCCAGAGCCACTGGTGACAGGAGGAAAAAGAAATGCTGAAACAGAGAGAGGACACAGCGAGGCGAGTAGGGCAGCCCCGGCAACCTCAGGCCAGCGTCTGGGCAAAGTGTCCGAGACTGAAGCTGCACCAAACATCTCAAATACCCAGCAGCTGAGAGGGTCCAGATGGTGCCCATTCTGCTGGCATCGCTGGGCATGGCCTGGGGAGGAGCTGGGAGCCATCAGTGGGAGTGAGGAACACCAGAAGCTCCCTGCCACTAAACCAGTCCCTGTCTCACTGCTGCCTGGTCAAGGAAAGGGGCAGGCTTCATCCTCTGTGGATTTCCACTGCAAAGAAAGAACTGCACAGCTGCCAGGAACACGGCTTATACTTCAGGATTAGAAAGAAGTCCAAGCTTAAAAAGCTACCAATACTGAAAAAGCCATTTCAATAATTTCAGTGTTTTTGTGCCGGAATTTGTGGGGAACACCACACAGTGCACGAGGAGCAAAATCCTGCGCGGGCAGACGACCTCCGCGGAAGGGTTGCACAGAGGAGGAAAGCAACCGAGTTATTTATGTTTAAACTCAGTGCTACAAAGTATCTACCATGTAATTACCAGAAGTAATCAGAGGGAATGTTTCAAAACAAAACGGCTTTGCAAAGCCAAACCTGGCAGATTTCTGCCTGGACCCCTCCACCCATCACCGCCAGAGCTGAGCTCTTGACCACGCTGCTCTCCCGCACGCCGTTTGGTCCCCTCAAGAACATTAAGAGCATGGTTTGAAAATCAAGCAAAGCTTCCTCCCTCAACAGCCTTGAAATGGCTCTCAAAACAGCCTCCTCTTTCCGTCAGCGCTTCCCAGGCTACAAAGGGATGGGCTGCCACGTCCTGGTGCTTTCTCGAGGCGCCGATGCCTCGCACGGGGTTTGTGCGCGGCTGGGAGAGGACACGGCCGAGCCCGGGGGCGTGGGGGGCCAGGGGCTCACCCTGGCACACTGTGCTCCGTCGGCTGCGCTGCACCTCCGACCTGCAGAGCAACGGGAAGACAGGAGAGGCCGAGCACGCTTCCGCGGGTCCTGCGAGGGCCCAGGGTGCGGGAGGTTGTTTCTTCAGTTCAGAAACGACTTGTTTTGAGCGTTGCCTGGGCTATTGCTCTTATTTTCTTTTCCCCTTGGAAAATACCATGCAACATCTCTCTGAAAACTCACAAGAATGTGAAAGGATTCATAGTTTGAAGCCTGAACAACAGTGATTAAGAGATTTTTAAGAAAATCTCACCAGCAGAAATGCTGTGGAAGATCCCACACTCTGGCTTACAAGCCAAGGGGAACCTCCTCTCATACCAGGGATCCTCCAAACCCAGAGAGCAGCCTCCTCCGAATCCATCTGCTGCTCCTGGGGACGTTTGTCTTTGCTCACCGAGCCCTGTTCGCTGCAGACAGGGCCGCTCAGCAAACCTCCAGGAAACAGCTTCAGCTAAAAAGCCATTTCTGATCATCCCAGTTATCTCCAGCATCCCCCATCCCCACGTCCACCACCATCTGACCCAGGGGCTTGATCTGGCTGCGGGGCTGCCCCACGAACAGCAGCAAACAGCATTTCCACGCTGTCCCGTGGCCAACCGGCTCCCTGCGACAGCCCTGCCAGCCGCTGGGGACACGTCCCCCGAGCAGGGGCAAACCTGCACCGACCATGGCACAGTCGGGGTTTACCCGCACCTGATGAGATTGCTTCGCTTCTTCACATCTTAGGGGAAATTGCTACAAAAATTAACAAACATGGTATGAAATATACAATAGCCACCATTAACATCATATTTATTGTTATTTAGTTGCTCAGTAAAACATATACAGATATGTACAATATGCATGAATACAGAAGACTGCACTTTACATATTAAAAAAAAAAAAAAAGAAAAATAACACTCAGTTTCATGAGCTATTGTCACAGTCTTCCAACCAAGCATTTAAGAAATGAATTTAACAAGAATCAAAAGAAAAAAAAAAAAAAAGAAAAAGAAAAGAAAAAAGATTACAGGATTGCCTAACACACAGCAGAGTCAAGTTTTCATATTTTACATGTGCAATAACATTTTTCAGAAGAGTTTGCGATGCAGTACGGATTACCAGTGTTTTGAGGTTGTTTTTTTCTTCTCCGTGAACCAAATTCAGTACAAAGAAATAACATCCTTTTGCTTAAGGCTGTTTTAAAGCTGTAAGATTTTTGGGTAGTGAATAGTGATAAAGTTGTAACTGCTGGAAATCACAGCCTGCAGTTTCATCAGTCAGAATCTATGAGCGGATGGACTCAAACCAACAATTTTAATAGAGAATTTCTAAGACAAAAATTAGACTATTTCCTCCATTAGCCTTAAGCAATAAGGGAGAAACAATTCTATAAAAATGGGTTATGCTCTTACGCACCATCCATCGAACAGCTGTGAATCTAGTTGAGAAAACCTTACACTGCAGCTTAACAAAAATAATCAAAATTTACCAGTTTTGTTCCTGCAACCTGTCCCCCATCCCCAGCCCGCCCTCCCCGCAGCCACGTCTTGCTCCCCTGCGCTCCCCGTATCCCCTCCTCCTCCTCCTCGCCAAAGGGGTGAATGTTCTGCCCTATCCCTGGTGCCTGGAAGCCTGGCATGGGTCACTGGTTTGGGAGGGCCAGGCGGGCTCTGAAGGGCCACGCAGAGCTGTGGTACCCGAGACAGCGCCCAAAGTGACCCAGGTGACCTAATTCTGATGCTCCTTCCCTTCCACCCTCACCACGCAATGGAACCCCTACCTCTGTGATGGGAGTCACCATCACGAAACAAAAATGAGGCTAAACCCCTCTCACTGATGCTCTAACAACAGAGCTGGAACAGCAGAGAACTCAGAAACCCAGGAAAAAGTGGTCCGGAGAAAATCTACAAGAATATTTGATAAATAAGGCCTATTCTTTCCTTTTTTTTTTGGCAAAGAGGTATCTCATCGCTCCTCCCAATTTAAATGCAAGAGATTTTGCTCAGTTTGCTGCTACATTTTAACATGAAGACTAAGTGCAGTTTCTTTTATCAAATACCAAGGAGTCAGGGAGCTGCGGCAGGAGGTCCGTGATGTCCAGGTGCCTGGGGCCAGGGAAGGCAGGAGAAATCTCCAAAACAAATGCAAAGCCACATTTTAACTGGTTTTCACTATACAGAGCAAAGTTGTGCGCATCTTAATGGCACATTTACCACAGGTCTTTGACTTCTTGGTGCAACCTCTCCATCTGGAAGCCCTGTAGGACAAGCAGCCAAGTTTGCATTACTCTGGCCCCACCCAGTCATCTGGGGACGTGTAGCTTATAAAATGTCACCCTGTTGCACCGGCTCACCCTCTGAAGGAAGCCAGCCCTGAGCTGTGCAGCCCAGCAACGCCGGCTGCGGGCAGCGGCCAGACCCTGGGCACAGCTCACTGGTACGGGTCACCAACGTGCCCCGGACCCAGCTCGGTGGACAGTGTCTGTTCCTCAGACTTACCTCTTGCACAACAGGCTTTTACCTACAGCTCTCAAACACGCTTCAGGTGGAAGTATTATTATTATTCAGAAAATTAAAACATTTAAATTCTTACCATGTAGGGCTATGCTGGTACTTTATATATGTTAAAAAAAAAATCAATGCATTCAGTGTCAAATTAGAGGAGAAAATGAGCACAATGACATTACTGCAGGCAACACAAGCTTTGTGATGAAGCTCTAGCCTTCTGCACACGCTGTCAGTACCAAACACACCAGGTTATGAGCAGGAAGGGACGCGTGTCCTGGCCAGCCCTATGTACCGTTTCTGTTCCGGTCTTTGGCAAAAAGCAAAGAAACCGTCAGAGCGCAGGTTGGTCCTGGTGCCACCCACAGCTGCCCCGAGCAGGGCTCGCCACGGCCCCTTTTGCTCAGTTGAGAACATCACTTAAATTAAGCAAGAATGGATAGGTTAGCAGAAGGACTGCACGTGACCATATTAGTCAGCAAAACTACATGGGCAGCAAGGCCCGGAAGACAAACAATCACAGTTTTTATCTCTTTGCTATCTAAAAATCCTGTCCTGCCCTCCCTCGGTGCCACCTCATGGCGCGGCAGTGCCAGCCGTGCCGCAGCAGACCCAGCGGCAGTGACAGCTCCTGCAACACCATGCCGTAGACACGTCCCCTGGCTCCTGGACAGCCCATCCCCATTTCACGGAATCAAAAAGCTGCTGGGATTCCACTGGTTTTTAAGGAACTGCTTCCAGTTTGTATTTCTACGAGCAAATGAAAAAGTTAAGTCCCAAGTGTCTGAGCACAACAACTCAGGAGAGAAGCAAAAGCTGCAGGGAGCAAACCCGAAGAGAAGAGTGGGTGAGATCAACTGAGTCACCACGTTTCTCCTTAAAGAGGGATTTCTCTTTAAAAGCGATCTGAAATGTCTGATGCAGCCTTCACTGAAAAGTCTCTTCCTGGTAGCGCAGGGCGTGCATCCCTGACCTCAGGAAGCCTGAAAAACCTGTTCTCTTGAACGCAGCAGGAAAAACTAAAAACAAAGCAGCAAGCCATTGGTACAGGAATGCCACCAGACTACAAACTCTTCCTAAGTTTTCGCCTGTAAGTGCTGAAACACGGTGTCTGTCCAGGCACGTGCTTGCTGGGGTCTCTCCAGGGCCCACCCAGCTGGGGCAGGCAGAAGCTGCCCAGACAGGGTGGGATGGAACCCACCACAGCAGCACCTGCCCCCACGCCAGCGGGCACCAAACCCCCCAGCTCAGCCCCCAAGTGCTGTGCTAGGATTTAAAGTTAAACACATTTTTGGGTGAACCAGGACTTAAGAAATCATGGGCAAAGAGGCACCTTCCAGGGTGGGGGCTGGTAATTATTATTCCGAGATTTGATGGGGGACGGTAACGTGTCACTGAGCTTTCGGTCGCGCACACACTGACAGAAGGTACGAAACATCCCATCCTTTTATTCCAGACCAAGGGGGCGTGAGCAGCTCCACAGACAGTTGCTCCAGGATGGGCAAAAATCCTCATCCTCGTGGCAGCTCCGGCTTCCATAAAGAGTAAAATAATACTGAGAATCAAGGCTCAAAACTACCCAAATTTATCCAAAGTCAAGTCACTGACCAGGCCCATAAGAGGAAATCAATCCATGCATGGTTAATAAGAGCACATTCAACTAACATTTCCAAACACTGCAAGTCTCTCTGAAGCCACACCTGACCGAGAGCGAGGACTTCGGGCCACCCCATGCCATTGGCATTTTGGGCAGAATTTCCTCTCCGTTGGTTCCTACTGAGAACATTACTTCAAAATAATTAAAGGCCCAGCACAATCATCAAAGATAAAATACAAAGCAGTCTTCAAATCCCATCCCTCACGGAGGGACACATCTTGTGAATTCATGACAGAAGTAATAAATAAGCCTAAAGAGGCTGACCTTTACTTCACAGCCAAAAACCTAAACCTCCAGTGATGTTCTTAAGCCTCGGGGAGCAGAGGGAAGCGAGCTGGCCCGAGCGGGGTGGGACGGCTCACGCTCCTGTACTCGGAGGATACACAAATAATGGACAGCGTTACGTAAAACCACAGGAGCGTCGGATCATTGCGTCAGACGTGGTTTTATCTGGTCTGCTTCCAACTTTCTTCTCAAACGAGTATTATCTATGATGAGCAGGCAAGTATGGCTTTCCTTTTATGATGTGCACCCAGTAACACTGTTCTTCAACGCGTGTCAAAAAAGGGGCCTTAAATGAGTTTGGGGGGGAGGGGGATGTGTCTAGTAGGGGGTGTCCCTGCCCTGGCAAATTGGGAAACGCTGACCCTGGGCATACAGCCCCCTGAATCCTCCTGCTCAGGCCAGCCCCCAACTGTTGCCACTGTACCAGGACATGGGCACAGGGTGTTGCATCCTGCTTTGATTGACAGCGTTTTCCTTCAGCTAAAACGGGTAAGAAATGGGCAGGACGTGGCAGTGCTGCCTGGCAGGGCTGTGGGGACAGCAGCCACAGCTGGTGAGGGACCCAGCCCCAGCCAGCGTGCCAGGGCAGCACACGCCACGGTGGCTCTGGGGGATTTTCCTCCATCAGTGACAACGTGGGAACTGCAGAAGCATCACCAGGACCAGGAGGCCACAGCCAAACTCCTCCTTGCCAGCAGAGAGGGAGCCTGGGCGTTAGGTGGAGGAGATAATGATTCTTAATGATTAAGTAAACTTCCTGTTAGACTTACTTAGAAAAAGTTCTCTATCCCTTCCCCAGCCGTGTCTGAACTGGCCCGTTCTTGACTGAGCTCCATCTCTGGGCTTCACCAGGGCAAACACAGGGACGAGCGTCCTCGCTGCAGAGAGCAAACGAGCCCGAGCGTTATTAGGAACAGAACATTGTTTTCTCAGGAAAGGGCAGGCTTGCTGCCTGAACATCCAACAGAGCATCAACTGTGTGGTTTGTATGTGACTGGCGAAAGCTGGGTGACAAGATAATATATAATATAATGATGACCATTTCACTTTAACCGGCATTTATTCCTGAACTGCTGTTCCTTCAGGATCACCATTGTAATAAGCACTGAACAAAGCAAAACAAAAAAAAAAGGAAAAACAAAGCAAATGAGGAAGAAAAAGGAGGAGGAGGAGGAGGATCTTTGTCTTATTATGACATACGTGACTTGGACATACGCTGAGATGAAAAAGGAAAAGGCCTCATCTATAAATGTAT
This sequence comes from Todiramphus chloris collaris, assembly GCA_025345505.1. Classification (NCBI taxonomy): domain Eukaryota; kingdom Metazoa; phylum Chordata; class Aves; order Coraciiformes; family Alcedinidae; genus Todiramphus; species Todiramphus chloris. The sequence goes on along the minus strand of JANVCC010000060.1, from coordinate 482,716 downwards.
GCCAATGTTACAGAATAATGGGAAAAAGTGGTCTAGCAGGAAAATCTTAAGCAAAAGTGTGCTAACTGCAGAAGGGTTAACACTGGTAACATACTGTGGCAGAAGATTAAAAAAAACTTGAGGTTTACTTTAAATTAACCCTTTCCAGTCCATATGCCACTAAGCAGGTACCAACCTAGAAAAATAGTCCACCTAGCAGTAGCGGCCCTTTGAAATTAAAAAGAGAAAAAAAATAATTTCTTTTGTTCAAGTCAGGGCGGCCACAAAAGTCCCAAATCTGTTGGAGATGTCCGAGTGCAGGGACCTCCACGTCGGCACCGCAGTCCGGCCCTTCGCCTCGCCCACGTCGTCCGTGCAGTGGACCGAGAGGCACTGCAGGTGGCTGCCCGTCTGCGCCGCCGCCGCCGAGGTCTTGCTTGGGGGAAGGTCGTGGGCTGGAAGGGTTCAGAGAGAGCGTTAGGAGAACCACTGTGCAATGCCACCCCACCGCCTCACGCCACCGGCCACCCCATCTCCTCACGCCAGCAGCGGCACACGGGGAGCCGTCACGGCTCCCGGCACACACCTCTGTCCCACCACCCCCTGCTCTGGCTCCTGCACCCACTGTGTCCCCGGTGTCCCCACCACCAGCACAGCTCCCTCTTCCCACCCCCCAGCCAGCTCCTCCAGCTGATTTTTCACCGTGCTGGAACACCGAAAACACCCTCTCCCAGTTACTGGCTCTAAAGCAAAGCAGCGATGGGAGGTTTGGAGGAGGTTTGGAGGCCAGCGACGCGCACACGGCTGCCTCCACGTGCCCTGCACAGCAGCCCCCATGGCAGTTCTCACTCGCCGTGCACCCGGCGCTATCTGAAATCAATGCTGAAACTTCCCCAAGCATGAAACCAGCCCCAAACCCACCATGTGCCCTGGGTCACTCCCACCACTGGTCTCCCAGGCACAGCTCTCCCTGTTCGCCTCTTTTAATGGAGCACCACAACATCATTCCTGTATTTACTCACTTCAGGACTTTGTGTGATCTTTAGTCACTGTTAGTTTACGTTAACTGCAGAAACTGAAGAGTTTAACTGAAACATCCTAAATGATGTCTCAGGCCTTTTTCCTCTGGATTTTACAGTTAGTATGACGAGCAGCTAAAATCGTTCCTTCCAAAGTATTCTACCATGTGCTCATGACTCGTTCCCACTGTTACTCTACTATTTTTCCTTGCTTCCATTCTTAATACTTTCAAGTAATCTCTGTTGCAAATATATTTTTCCCATCTTCAGAATGTGCCTTGGTGCTCGTGCCCACTCCCTTCCCAGGGCAGCCAGTAACACCTTTTTCACCACCTTCTTCCTCTGAAATCAACCACTTCTTTAGTTCTTCTGCATCGCTCTTGGTCAAATCAACCAAAAAAGCCCCAAGACAAAACTCCTCAAACTCCATCCCCCCCCTCACAGCTCCTCACACCCTGCAGAGCCCCTCTGGAAAGGCTGGGCAGCTGGAGGGGGGCCCCACGAGGAGCCAGCCTGGAGCCCCAGACACAGAACCCCCCTGGGAGCCAGTGCAGCCCCCAGGCCACCCCCAAACGCGGCAAGCGCAGGGAGCATCGTTTCTCTGACAGGCCCCGAGAGTTCCCCCTGCGCAGGGCTGGGGGTGATGCTGGAGCCAAGCAGGCCAGAAAATGGCTGTGAATGTTTAAGCTCCTTCAGACCTTCCTTCACAGCCTCTTTCTTGCGTCCCACGAAGCCGAGCAGCGTGGCTCTACCGCGCTGCATGGTGCAAGATGCATTCGTTTCACCGAACGCCTGCTACACCCAGCACAAACCAGGAGCTGAAAAGCTTGTTACACAATCACAGTGACAACAAAAACATAATATTAAACTAGTCCGGAAGCCTCTGATATCAACTAGAAAATGCTTTTGATGCTTGATTATAGTTGGCCAGAGATGTTCGTATGCAAAACGGCAACACCATAGAGAGAAACTAATCAGATCCCGGGGACAGGATGCTGTAGACGCTGGGAGGAGGAGAGGGCTGCGGAGCCGCGCCGCTGCCCGCTCAGCGTGCGCTGCGTTGGTGCACCCACGTGCGAAATCAGCACAAAGCTGTCACGCACCCCGGCCCGGCCACGCTCCGTGTTTGCCTTTCCGTGGGATACCCTCACTCACTGCACCAGGGAAGGGCCCAGTGCCTGCGGGTCAGAGATGGCCGTGTACCTAAGCTCCAGGTGGATCCCGGTCCCCCGTAGCTGGTGCTGGGTTTTTCAGTCAGTTTTGAGAAATAAGCAGCCCTGAGCTGAAGCAGGGAGCAGAGCTCACCAGCCTCCCTTTGCTCCAGTGCGGGGAGCTTCTGGTCTCCTCTCCCATTACCCCTGAGCCCCATCACCCCCAGACCCTCTCCCTGCACAGCCTGTACCTGCCCCCGAAGGTAAGAAGCAGATTTACCTCCCCAACACGAGGGACACACTGGTGCCATGGAGCTGCTCTATGGGCAGCTGCTGCGGGCACAGCCGCCCTGGGAACAGGGAAGGGCACGGGCTGCTCCACCAGCACAGGGCTGGTGGCTCCAGCAGTGAGCACCAGTGAATCCCAGAGGATGTGATGCTGGTTTCACTTTGGGAAAACCACAGGGACAAAAAAAAAAATGCCTCCCTAAGTAAATGTTGTCTGCTGAAGTGTTCAATTTAAACTTACTATCCTGAACATAAATACACCCAAGTAACAATTCGTGTATAAAATATCTAAAACCCAGATGGGAACGTGCTGAGAATTGGGAAAGGGAAACATTTGTCTTATTTGTATTTGTTCACATCCCTTTCAATGCTCACAGTACCCCGTATTTTTTATTCTTAGGTCTCCCTGAACATACAGGACATGCTGGTCTCAGCACAGGAAAAGCCAGCGCCTTGAGATTAGTCTTTGTGACAGCAGCGTTCTTCCTCTGCCACAGAGAAAGAGGAAAGGGTCCCACTGCCAAACCGCTGTCAGAGGGGCCCAGGCACTCCGTGGGGTTTCTGCAGGGAGCATTTACTGCAGGGCTCCAGCAGGCCAGCCGCTCAGCTGAGGACGCTGACAGATGGGGCAGAGGGCACATTCCCAGAGCAGGACCCCGTGCCCGGCTGTATGTGCCTGGCTGGGGTCGGAGCTGGAGCAACACCGCGCTGGCAGCGGCGTCGGCAGCGGCTGGGCTGGCAGTGCCAGTGCCCAGAGCGAATCGGGTCCTCAGCCAGTGATTCAGAGGGGAAGTTCCTATGCCATAACCCTCTAAAGAATAAAAAATTAGGCTTGTTACTTCTAAATCAGCAAATCATTTCCAAAGTGTTTGTTGTGGATAAAATTGATAAGCAAACTTCTGATAAAGGAATCAATGGAAAATCTATCCTGCAGGATAAACTGGATTCACTGGCCTCAGAGGAAAACCCACATAAACAAGGTGAGCAGGATCTGATCCTAAGTTCCCAAAGTTAGAACTGATTGCCACCATCTGCACAACACCAACCTCCACACCGCTCTGGGAATGCTCAAGCATCTATCATTAGATGGGTCTATCATTAAAGAGCACAGAAAATGATGCATTCAAATCCAAACCGAAAGCGGAGGAGAGCTCCCAGTAAGGCTGTGCTCTCAAAGCCAATCTGGAGGGAAATATTCAGTGTGATTTACTTTTTTCCCCGATATTTCTGCCTTGACAAACCTATGATGCTTTTCTGAAAAAAAACCCAACGCCTCTGTATTAAAAAATTAAAGTTGTGGTGATCCAGCTGATGAGAATTATGTTGTTAAGCACAAGACACTGCCCGCTGCTCGTCCGGGACCGGAGCACTCCCCACGAGGCAGACCTGTCTCACCAGCCCGCTCGCTGCCTCTGCCACCCTCGCACCAGCAGTGCCCCAGCACCCGCCTCCCGTGGCACACGCGCTCCTGGGGGTATTGTTAGAGAGGAGTGATGGGACGCAGCAGGTTAAAATTAGTCAGGTAATGCAAGATGGTGTCATCACGTCACTGCCTCGCCGTTGCCAAGTTTCAGATAAATCACTGTCAGTCATGAAGTACGCCTAAGTGAAAGCAAGGAATTTTCAAACAAATTATGTTTAAACTGCAAAACTGCCTCTATTAGCAACTACTGCGAGAATCTGTAAGCATTAGCAGCGGCAGTACCCTTTTAATAAGAGCCATCCTCCACAGCCAAGATCCTGAGATGGTCTGGGTGGAGACTTCCTCTCCAAACCGAAGGACGTGACACAACAGAACCAGGGACAGATGCAAGTAAAACTAAAGATAGTGTCTGCCACTTGAAAACAGCAAATGCTGAAGCAGAGATAAGAGATAAAACATCACCTGCATGCACACAACGTGTTCACATGGAAGGCGTGAAACTCAAAGCAACGAGGTGACCAAAGACCAAAAGGATTCTGGAAACAGCTCCACCACGGCAGCAGCCTCACCCAAAACCCACTGTGATCAGTGCCTGTCCTGGCCCTGGCAGGTCCCACAACTCCCACGTGCGAAGGTGGGTGTCGGGCCAGGGAGGACAGTACCTGCAGAGCTAAAGCCACCCGGGCGCCTGCGGCCGCAGCGGGTCCCTCTGCCCCGCAGGTGCCCCAGGGGGCACGGGCAGCACCTCCTCACCCCGGGGCCAGCTGATGCCCTGCTGCTCCCAAGGCCAGGAGCTGCACAGAGCAAGCTCACATTTCTAGTGCTGGAAACCATTTATTTCTTTTGCTTTGATTATAACAGCCCAGCCCGCCCTTCTCCCGCCCGGAGCAGGAGCTCAGACCCCGATCGAGCGGAGGGAAGCCCAGCGCTCTGCCTCCCGGCCGGCTGCGCACAGTTGCTCACGGCAGAGAACGTTCCTGCAGTAATCGCTGAATGCCCTGGAACTTACCACGAGCTCTGATTAATATTATTAGCTCAGCTTGCACACGGGCACTTCCAAGAGGCAGCCACAACGTCTGGAGGAGCTGGGTGGCGATGGCAAAGGAGTATTTGCAAACATTCATCGGAACAGGAAAGCGCATTAAGCCCGGCCATTTTCACAGCCCTTGCACTCAGCCAACATTCCAGCAAGTTTGTTTATTGCAGTCCAAACTGTACGTTTTAGGTAAATATTTCAAACTATCCTCTGACTAGTATGCTAACATTCGTCCCCCAAAACAGCACACAAAAGCAATGGCGAGAACTGACTCAAGCGGTCGGGATGAGCAGACCAGGCTGCTCCCTTCACAGAGGCAGATGCCTACACAGACAGCTTCACATTCCTCAAAGTCTAAAAGAGATGGGTTTTTTTTTGAATAAATAATATTGAAGTTTGCCTTTAGGTAAAAGCTACGCATTAAGCTCTCGAGCAGGCTTTACCCACACAAACAGATTTGAGTGAAGTCCCAAACAAACACCTAACAGGCAGAGAAGCACAGCCCGTGACACTCACCCCGGCGCTCTCCCATGCCCCGCATCCTCTGCTCTGACCCTGCACATTTAGGAAGCTGCTCTTTCGTTCTGCTCTACTTTCCAAAGGCATGCACGCCTTCAGAAAAGAAAAGGTTGCTGTTTGTTTGTTTACACAGCATTGATGGCAGCATGGCAACCAACAGGAGCCTGGCCAGGAGCCTCGGTAGCCCGCAGCTGGGGCACGGGGAAGACAGGAGTTCTGCCTCACACAAAAATCCAACACACAAACTTCAGACGACTTTTGCGCGTCAGCTCAGGAAAAAAGCGTTTCTCTCCAGTGAGATTAGATCCCGACACTCTCCTTGCTGCTGAAGACACCACGCATACACTTTCAATCCTTCCGGCTTCCTTCGCGCTCCCCTTTTCCTTAGCCCATGTCAAGGTGCCACGTAAAGCCTCTTCCCTCACGCAGCGTCAGCTTACGCGTTTAAAGAAATGAACGTGTTCTCTTAACTGTGACGACCTCACCAAGCACTATGCAAACCCAGATGTGCTCTGATTTTTGGGCAACTAACCCCATTAAAAACGAGTTCACCTGCGACGCTAGCACGTATTACGTGCCTTGTCTCGTGAGAGAGGAGACTTGAAGGAGCGATGGCGCGGGGTCAAGGCAGCAGCGGATGCTACTCAGAGACACTGGGGCTTTCTGCTGCCCTTCAGGTGCTGCTCATGCCATCTCTCTCGATTCTGCCCAAACCAGCACCAACAAAAGGAACGGGAGGCAGTGACAGGCAGGAGCGAGCGTGCAGTCACAGTCTGGTAGGGGTCTGGTTGGGAATGGGTTCCACTCCACATTTCAGAGTCCCTGCGAGATTGAAGTGACAAACAGGAGGTGAAGATCCCTGGAACGGCTCCTTGCCCCAGGGCTCGTCCCTTACACTCCTTCACCAGCTCTGACACAGCCTTGGCCGCCTGCGCTGCCCAGGGTCCGGCCGCCCAGCACAGCACGGCCCCGACGCTGCCGCCCTCGATGGCCAGCCGAGCGTGAAGCCCCTGGATTGCTACTGATCTTGTTGTGGCTAAATCAGAGGATCTGGCCAAAAACACTGTATTCCCTGGTCAGAGATCAGTTTCCCCCCTACCATCTGATAACCACTCTTAAAGGATGCGTTAATAGGCTTCTCTTCACTCCGTGCCCGTTAAGCCGAGGCCAAGCTACCATAAGAGGGAATAGATTTGAGTAATGATCTCTTATGAGGCAGCAAACCTACATATAGTGTTTAAAATTATTCCCTTAGGACAAGATGTTTTTCACCAAATCTCCCACATGACAGTTTGACATATTGGTTCAGGCACATAGCTCTGCATTTGTACACAGCACAGAATCATCTTTTTCAGTTTTCAAGAAAAATAAGGTCTGAAAACATTTCATGTTTCCCTGCACACTGGACCTAGTCTCCACAGATTAATTTACTTCTAAAATTGTATTTTTAAGCACAACTAGCTCATTTGTGTCAATAAACAAACGCCACCTCCTCCCTCACCGACGCAGCACTGACAAAAACCTGGACAAAGGCATTTTCTTCACCAGGGAGAGAAAGGAAGCACATGCTTTGATTTTGTTTATAAACACAAACATAGCACCTGCCACCTGCTTCCTCCATGAACTTGCACCAGGCTCAGTTTTCGTCACCTCTGGCAACGTGTACCCCACTCGGGGCTGGATCCGACTCTTCTATTTCACACGCCCGGGGGCAACGGCTGTCCCTGGCTTTGGACCCTGCAGCACCGAGCTCTGCCGAGCTGCTCCACTGCTGAAGCCTTCCTCTTCACTCTGGTTTTGCTCCTTTGTTTATTTGGTGTAACCTGTGCGATTTTAAAAGCCCACAAGATGCCTGAAGCTGTTTCCCTCCCCAGCATGAGCAGAACTAAAGGAAGTCAGAGGTGTTTGTGGTTTAAATGAGCAGCTGATGACAAGGAACCTTACTGATGAGCAGTCAAAGTGGGGACCAGGCGACTCCCCTCGTGGCTGGCCAGGAGCCCTGTGCAGATCCGCTGGAGCTGGGGGATCAGCCACATCTCGCTCATTAACATTTCAAGAAGGCACTTGGCTTGGTCAGCCCGCAGATTTATTGTCAAGACCAGCCAGCTGAGCTGGGCCATGAAGGCCTCTCTTTAGCGTCTGGCACAGCACCGAGCCCTGTCCCACACCACTAATACACCCCGCAAACCCGGACTGAAGCGCTTGCCTTTGCTCAGCACAGCCAAGGCTCCACTCACCTGAAGGCACGGCACGGCACGGCCGTCCCTGCTCACTAGGGCTGGGAACAGCCAATTTACCCTTAATGATGAGTGATGCCCACCCCTCCATCAGCACATCAGGTCTGGCAGCGTCCTCGGATCCTCAAAGCCTCTTCCTTCACAGACAGCATGATTAATTGGAGGTGCCTGCGACTCTAAAGGGAGCATGTATCAGCCCATGCTGCAAAGATGTTTATTTTGCTTTCAGAGGTCTCAGAGCTGGCACAGAGCTTCATCGCTGCTCGCACAGAATGTAGATAACAGGAGACACAGAGTGCTTGCTGCGAATACATATTTTTCTTTTTTCTCCCTTGACCTCTTTTCATGCTCCTGTTTTCACCAGGAGCAATGGAAGGATGCATACAGCACGACGGGGAGGCTGCCCAAACCCACGGCAGCGTTAAGGGTTTGTTGTTACAGCTGTAGGGTTACAGTCAGACTGCAGTGTCCTACCCTACAGCTCCAGCACCAAGCCGGGGCGGATATCACTCGAGGACAAACTCAGACTGTTAGCCACATGCCCGTGTCTGAAGAAACTGGTGAAAACACCATTAAGTAGGAAAAATGCTAATCCTATCACACTGGAAAAGGTGGCAGTCATCTTACACATAGCGTGACCTTGAGGATGTACAGTGAACAATGTGCGGGTGAGGGGAACGACACTGCTGCTGTAAACGATGGGTTCCCTGCACCCTGCCTGGAGGAGACGAGACAGGGCACACACAGGGCTGCCCACTGCCCAGCAGGAGAGAACACCCATGCACGGCTTTCCTGGAAAGTGCAGAACTGCCGACACCTCTTTATTTCTCTGGAAGATACTGTTAAATTACTGCTTTCCAGCTCTCTGCCACTCTGAGGAGAAACATAAGCCCTGCGTCCGAGGGGGAGGCCAGGCGCTCCGTACTGGGGACTGCACCGGCACTGACAGACGGCCACAGGGACAACTGGCAGTTTTTAACTCATATCCTTCCTCTCTTTTGGCCACCTCCAGTTCCTCTTTTCGGCTTAACCCATCAGCTCTCAGGCTGGTTACTGCACGATGGGCAAACCGCAGCGGGAGCTCTGCCTGCCCCCGGCCAAGAGGCCGACGTCGGGGGTTTGGTTTTCCCATCGCAAAAGACCGTTCTTGCAAACCAGGTCCCGTCGCAACTGCAGCTGCGGTGCTGCTTTCTGCCTCCCCCTGCGCAGGCAAACCAGGGCAAAAAGCTGAGCTACTGACAGCCAGACTTTCCACCACGGTCTAAGCCAACCCAACCCAACCCAACCCAACCCAACCTCCCGGCTCTGAGCGGCCGGTTGGGCTGTCCCGTGCATCACCAACACCATGATCCCCAAAGCTCTGCGTGGTGTGCGAAGCTCAGACCGTGCCCAGGTAAGGAAAACTGGCTTTATAAATCAAACCAAACCAATTGTCACCAACAGTCAAGCCATTTCTGGACAACTCCAAGTGAAAACAAACAGGAGGCTGGCAACTGCAGCCCAGGCCAGCTCAGCTGACTCAACACTCCCAACGTTCGTACACTGCCATCCAAGGCCGGTGAAGCTCTGGGTTATTTTCCAGGGCCTGACCTGCCCTCATGAGCACTTCTGCTTATTCTGGAAAGGCTTTGCGTGCCTGAATCCCACCCACCAGCTCCACTGCATTCACACTCACACCTGGCACTGGGAAGAAGGCTACAAACGGCTCCTCCTCGCCCTCCCTCCAAAGTCCTGCCGCTGCCACAGACGAGTCCCTGCCTCTGCACCCAGCGCGCAACGTGAAAAGGAGAACTCCGCGGAAGGAGTGAATATCGGCTGAATGATCCCGTGTTTTCTCTGCTGTTGGCGTACATCGCTCACTTGCACTAACTGAATGCTTTGAGCCTATTGTCACGGAGGGTAACAACCCACACATCCGTGATGAGTAAGGAAATGCTGGGTTTCACACCCAATACTTTCAAATTTATTTCATATGCACGCAAATTATCACATGGCAGCTTTACGCACAACCCCAGCCCATGTGAAATCCATCTTCTGACAGCCAGAACGCGTGAGCAAATAAAAGGTTTTTCATAAAATCCAAAGTGGAATTTTTCTGCCTGCTCAGAAATCATATGAAATTGTTCAATACGCCCTCATTTAACTCAAATCAGTTCTTGGACGCTGTCTAGTATTATTTCAGGACAGGCCAAAATTGAAACAAGACAGTACTTAAATGCCCTGCGTTAAATTGCCACCTAGACGTTTAACGAGGAGCTAAGCCAATGAACGATGAGCACTAATGCCCCCTTCCCGATGCGGGATCGCCCCACAGACCTGCCCCGTCCCGCCGCACCGCACACGTGGCCACCACCAGCCCAGGCTGCCGAGAGCTCGCCCACGGCCTCCGACAGCGACAGGCTGCCTTCTGACAGTGCCCTGGACCAATGCATTTTAGCGACCCCCGAGTTGTTGTTTCCCATTGTGGCAGGACCTTTTAACGTGTGTTTAATGCTGAACAACGGCTCGAGCTGGCCCAAGCCCCCCTCTCCCACGGCACCGTCACCACGGGCTGACTCTTCACCACACAGAGCCCAACAGAGCAGCATTTACTTGAGCCACCGATTCATTCTACTAACCCGTCGTATCATCTTAGTAACGTTGGCTGCTGCTCGTTTCTTCTTCAGGACACACAGGTCAAAAGCACCAGTACTGCCAGCAGCTTAATGTGAGTTTCAGCGCACAGAGGAGGCCTCCAAAAATAGGATGAAGCTGCCCACTCACACTGGCAAGGGAAGTGGGTGTATTAATGGAGTTTGTAAAGGCGATGAATAGATGGTGATTATGCACAGAGAGCAACAGAGGAGGAAACATGTAAATTCCAGCTTTCTCTCATCAGATTTGTGCAAGAGCTTCTACATAATTGCTGGGGAAAAAATAGAAATGACAACAGTAAGTAGGATATTTAAGCTCTGCATATTATACATGGAAATGTCTATTTTCCTTAAATGAAGTGAAAACAGAGTGAAAGAAGAAGATTCCCTTCAAAGAACTTTGTTTGTGGTCGCTTAGTTTCAGGATGCAAATTGAATGAGTACTGGTTAGCCAAGTGTAAAAAAGGGAATCTGTCTCTGAAATGGTACCAGTCTCCTGTGAGGCGAAGGCTTGGATACAGCCGGCCAAAGACTGTTTTGTGTTTAGTGCCTTATTCCCAAAGAAATCAACAGGACCCGTGTCCTCATGTCCCAAAGCCAGACCTGCACCCATCTCGGCGGCCGGGGATGGAGGGTCCTCCTGCTGCCCACCCCTCCCCAGCCCTGCTGCAGCTCCTGGAGCCGCCTCTGCCTGACCGATAACTCACAGCTATGAGAGACCATAATACACAACTGCCACAGGCAAAGTCAATCTCTCCCAGGGGCCTCACACATCTGAGGCTCTTGCACACCAAGAAATGGTGATCGTGTGCATTAATGCTCTGGGTTAAACCAAACGAGTTCAAGGATATTTGTGAAAACACAGCTGGAGTTTACCAAAGGCTAACTGTAACCAAGAAGAAGCAGCATCCAGGATTGTTAGCTCTTTTGTCCCATTTATTGACGGCATTACCTTGAAATACATCCCGTTCCTCTTTAGGATATCTCCAACTGCAGTTTGGTGTCTCAGAAGTAGCAGCTTATAGGAGGAGACCTTGGGAAACAGCCTCCCTGAGATGGAAAGGAGCTCAATTTCACCACTCACGGAGTAAGAGAAAAGCAAGAGCAGAGACCCCAGGACAAAGCCGCGTCTCACCACGGCACCCGCAGAGACGCCGTTCAGAGACGGACTCCCCTCGGCCCGCTCTCGGATAGGGAACGCAGAAGCACGACGTTCCAGAAACAACGGGATGCAAATCGTGGTTTGCAAGTCCCTGGTAACTAACGGACAATTCCTACGGAAAGTCACTCAAAAACACAGAACTGTCAGGAAACCTGAGCCTGTTGGAGCAGGGTCAAAAATATCTGCAGGAAAACATTAAGCATTTGCAAACCAGACTGATACCTGATGCTATCAACCCAAAATGCACTTTCTGGGTAAAATTTTGCTATGTCTTTTCTGCTATAGAAAAATCCCAAATTACGGTTCACCCCAAATTTCATCTTGGCTACAGAAAGAGATGGAAATCGTGTTGCTGGATAATGGATTTGGCACATTCAGAAAGATCCCATAAAGCAGCAAAAAGTGTGGTGATTCAGCTGGGGGTTATAAATCTGAGGGAGGACCTGGATTTGTTCGAACAGTATGTTTTAAAATTAAAACTGAAAGAAAAGCAAAAAAAAATAAATCATCAGATAGAGGAAACATGCAACCATGTGAAGGAGGAATGGCAGCAAGGGAAGTTCAGCTTAAGAAACAACACACAAAGAAACCTGGCTTCCTTAGGTACGTCTGTAAGTGCTACTATTAGGATAAGAAATATATAAGCTCATCTTTTTCTTCCAATTGTCACATCACTGTAGAGAGTCCTCACGAAATTCTCAGAATAGCAACGAATCAGGAGCAAACAGCTGCTCAGGAAAGTAAGTCACGGGTAGACAGACTTTTGCTGCTTCAACAAAAAATTAACTCTAAAGTTTCACAGGCTAGTAAATCAACAAAACGGGCCAGTACGCTGCAGGATGGGCAGTCTCATCCTCAAACCAAGGCTGAAATGTGGGCCCAGGTTCCCTCTCCAGCCGTATGCTCCCGTGATTTATGACCCACCACGGTTCCAATATCCCTGGAAAATGAAGAAACGGCAGCCAATTAGCTGACCCCCACTGCGGGCTGTGTGTGGGCTCTGCCCTGTGGCACGCAGGGAGGGGACACCCAGAAGTGCCCGCTCCCCCTGGCAGGGGCAGGGGCACGGAGAGGGCGCAGGGCTGAGCAGCACCAAAGCGCCAGCCCACGGGAGCACAACATGTCCCTGGGGGCATCACTGCAGGGGACACACGACTGCGTGGAGCAGCCCACCAGCCTGCAGCTCATTCCTGTCCCAAACTACGGCTGCTCGTGACAGCCGCTGTTACTCCGGTTCCGATGCGGTCTGTGTGGCAGCACGGCCCATCCTGCCAGAGGGGCAGGTCCCTTGGGCTGCCCAGCTCCCAGGAGGAAGGTCTCCAGCAGCAGCGATGCTCTCTCCTGCTGCACCACTTCCCACACGCCAGGATGCGGGGGTGGCAGAGGAGGGTGTGTGAAGCAAATACGGTACAGAGCCCTGAGCAAGAGGAGCACAGAGCAAGCGGGTGTCCTCGCTGCCCCCGAGCCCCGGCCCCACACGGTGCAGCACAAGGGGCCATGGGCAGCGTGCTCAGCCCCCTGCCCCAGCAGGCTCTTGACAGCAGGGCCCATCGGAGGGGAAATGGCCTCGTCCTGCTGGACACAGAGGACACCACTCCTTAACTCACAGAGATGCTGTGGCACATTCACCACCCCGACACAAAGCAGTTGCGTAGCGCAGAGTAGTGCTGTGGGGTGAGCTGGCGAAGCAACAGCTAAATAACCTCGCACACGTGGGCTGCAAGACCTTTAAAGCTGATGGATGTGTACATAAAATCAGAAACAAAGCAGCAAGACCAAGACCCCTTAGTGAAAGGACTCTGCAAACATAACCCTGAACTCACAGGGGTGACGGCCACCCCACGTCCCCCACCCATCCTGCCCCTGCAGAGAGGCCCATCAGCAAACGCGTGCCAGGTTCCACAAACACCTCACTATGCAAGGAAAGCCAAACATGAAGCAGCTACCACACAACAGCACCAGGACTACCTTCTAACCTCCACCTGCAGCTGTTCCAAGCAGGGTATTGTCTGCACCCTGAGCTCTGTCGAACCAGGCAAGACTTGGCTCTTCAGTACCCGCTTCCCTACCATCTTACCGGTGCAAAGGAGGCACCAAACAAACAGACCCCTCCACCCCACTGCTGAATCACCTTTCGTTAGGACAGGCGGGGCACGATGCAGGTAGGACAGCTTGAGTCATAAGCCAGAATTCTCACCCAACCCCAACTATCACACGCATCTTCAGGCCTGTGAGATACTGAGTCAACTGGCACAACAGCAAAACTGGTTATTCTGAAGGCAAGGCCACTTGAACCAGTCTTTAGGTATCTTCTGAACGGCAAACCCTGAGCCACACCTTTGCTCAAAACCACGTCTCCAAGCAGCAGCTTCGTGCCCTTCCTGGATGAACACTGAGAAAGGTGCTGAGAAATACAGGTATCCGTAAGAGCACTGCGACGAGTGATGCCTTCCACTGCCCTTTCCAGGGGTTTGGATCCATGCAGCCTCATCCTCCAGCTGCACGGCTGTGAAGGCAGATGAAACATTGGGTCTATCTGGCTTAGCTAAGTGGGTGGGTGAAACGACAGCAGGACCACCACTCCAACGGGACCACAAGGACATGTGCACCAAGAGACTGAGCTCGGTGCCTCAGCGTACCCACCACGCCTCCAGAACTCCGTGTCTTCTTCAGCAGAAGGCAGCTGCACTGAAGGAGTTAATCTTGCCTGTAACAAACCTATCTCCGGTTTCTCAGAAAGTCAAAGGCTGCAGGAGCTGGGCTGCCTGCTCCCTGCCTGCCCTGCCTGCAGCCTGACCCCTGACATTTCCACTCTGCTTCTCCCTGCCATGGAAAACTTACCCGTACACAAACAAACAGGTCGGGAGGCAGATAAATGGAAGTGAGAGGAGGAGAAAGGGAAGATTTCTCAGATTCCTTCTAATAGCCCTGATTAAATAATAGCAGCCCCCACCAGACGTGGGTGAGGGGCTGGCGTTTATCAGTAGACCCTGAAGTCTACAGCCAGACATCTCTGTTTAATTAATCCTGAAAGTGTCCCTTCCCCCTTCTGCTTCCCAGGGAGGTTCTGAAGATCTGCAAGTTTAAAGATACAGAGAGTCCTTTTTAGCTCTTTTCCTTGCAAAACACAAAGGCAGAAAATGCCTGTTTAAAACCACAGCAAGGATTTACAAACTCCATGGCAAAGATTTCGGCCACGTGAAGCCACGCAGCAAACCCCTGCCCACCTTTGATTTAGTTGCACTTAACCCTCTGAAGCAGCAACCCCATCCAGCAGCACAGCTTTCCAGCAACCTGCTGGCAGCGAGCGGGCACGGGGCTGCGGGTCTCACCCGGGCCTGGGGTCTCACAGAACACCCATCTTCCAAGGGATAAATCTGTTCAGTGCTCGATGCCATTGCACTGTTCCCCCATGACCCTGGTGGCATCAACGTCACTCAGTGATGGAAGAAACTGCACATAGACGCAGAGCAAGACAACTGCAAAGCACTCTTGCCCTGGGCTTTCACTGAGCTCAGGAGAATCATCAAAGGCACCTTCCGTTTCAGAGGGTCCCCTGCCCTTTGATCCAAGGTGAACATCATTCCAGTGCAGAGCATCACAGCTTACACCATTGACCAGGAGTTGCCACAAAGCTGGCACATCCCCCTACACCTCAGTAGCAGCGGGAGAGGGGCATTGTTGCCAGGGCACCTTCGTCCCACCACCGCCCCCCCGGATAGCTGCAGCGCCAGCAAGCACCCATCAGAGCAGCGATGGAAACGCATCCCTGGAAAGCGGACAGACCACCGGTACACAACAGACAAACCTTCCCGTAGAGGTGGCCTTGTTGAGCATGTGCCAAGGCTTTGAACCAATCCTCAGCAGACAGTGGGGCAGGGAGGGTCTGGAAGCGAAGCACTTGGTCCCCAGATCAGACATCCACCTTGAAAGCCACCCACCAACCCACCAACCGACCCACACCCAGCAGAGAGCCGTGCCCCCTGCGCTCCCACAAGGCCACCTCCTCCCCCGGAGCAGGGATGCTGAGCCCTGGAGGCGGCCAACAGCCCAGCGTCACCACCTCAGCACCGGCGTCACCACCTCAGCACCGGCGTCACCACCTCAGCACCGGCACGCTCCTTTGTACAGACGGGTTTCCATTTCCACATTTTTAAAAGTTGGCCACGAGAGTTCTTCCTTTCCCTCAGTAACTATAGAAATGAGTGCTAATGTTTATGTAATCACTTATCTCCCCCCACTTTCTTTTCCAACATTTCTTTTCTAAAGCCTTCCCAGCTTCACAGAATAGTAACGCACAAAATGGAAAAATGGAGTTTTTCACATTCTCTTTTTTGGCAAAAGAATAAGCATTACATAATTTTCTAAACCCCCTTTTCTATTCTCTTTTTCTTTTTTTTTTTTTTTTAAACTTGTCTAAAGCTGAACAAACTGGTAGTAGAATTACAGAGATTTATTCTTTTTGTGTGGTGTAAGTTGCAAAAACAGCAAATGAAAAAGTGGAAGGAAATCTCCGAAATGGTGATTTCTTTCTGCAATCAAAAGCAAGAAGAGGAGTGGGGAAAAAGAGAAATTTTGAAAGTCTAAATTCCAGTTGCAGAAGAAAGCTCTATTTCACACCAGCTTTATAAAATTGCCAGGAAAATAAAAAGCCAAACCCAGCTATTTTCTTGAAGATCCATATTCTTAAATACCTGTTTTCAACATAGTCTCTTTCTTAGAGAAACTCCGGGGTGGGGGATGAACCGTGATGAAGTGAAAAATGTCTCTGTCTACCCAGAAAAAAAATCATTATGCAATGACAAGAGACAATCCAGTATATAATCAAAGACAGAATCCTGACATGTTCAAAGAGAAAATTATTGTAACAGCAGTGACTTTGAAGATGAGACGGGTTTTTTTGATAGAAACAATGGCCATCAAGATCTTCACTGTAGCAACCAGCGCTGAAGCGCACACCTTGGTAGGCAGCGTGCCTGCCGGGTACACCGAGCAACACCGACAGAAGAGAACCAAACAGAACAGCACTGCATGTGAAACTCACAGCGAGAGCGGAACAGGCAGCGCTCCGAACGGGGCACGGCGCGCACGGGGCAGCGGATGCTCCTCGTGACGGGGACTCCTGTCCTGGGACTCCTGTCTCTGGCACTAAGACGGCTGCGCAAGACCCCCCAGGGCAGGTTTAGGGTCCTTTCTCCCGACGAGCAGAGGAAAGCAATCACTTTTGTGAGCTTTTTAAAAAAATTCATTTTATACAAAGCCTCAAGTGCCAATGTCCCATTAGTACAAAACTTGCAAGTTACAAAGAACTACACTGAAATATCCAAATTTTCAACATTTTGCTCCCAGGGAATTGTACATTTGTCTGTAAAAGTTGCGATTTGCAGTCTTCACTGAACTACCGTGATTCACAGGAAGTGAATCACAAAAGGGAAATTTTGTGATGAATAAATAGCTATTCTGTAACCCATCTAATGAGGAGTATAGTATTTTTCTGATCATTGATTGGAAGACTATTGGATCACTGTAAGTAGCCAAAGCTTCACTGACTACAAATATCCCTTTCAAAACCAGAGTTTGGATTAAGCTCAGGGTTAGTTTGGAGTAAGGATCACAAGGAAAACAAACAGATGCCAAGTCTCTTGTCAGGTATCAACCCAAACGGAAAGTCACAAACGCGTACAACCTGAGAACGGTTTGCTGGGGGAGCCCGAGAACACGTCGGGAATGACGAATCCCGGAACTCTGGTATCCATTTCCCAGCAACCTGCAGACCACAGCACGGGGAACCCACCGAAGCCATTTGTTCCCTTGCAAATGTTTAGGAACCAGCGACCAGGCAGCACCAGGCTCGGTGTGTGCCTGTTCATGGGTGGTACCGAGCCCAGCGTCTATCCACCCATCGGTGACACCGAGCCCGGCACATGCCCAGCCTCGACGGGCACCGAACACCAGGCTGCCAGGGTACCTGCCGAGGACCGTCGCACACTGAGCTCCTACCCATCAACTCTGAACACGACGCACAGTTCTGCGAACTCCATCAGGACACGAGCTGCCTCTGCCCCAGCCCAAGCCTCACTGTCCTTGGCAAGATGCACACTGGTGGGGCTGGGAACCTTCTAGTTGTCCAGGTAGTAAATCACACAGGGGACAAGCACAGAAGGTGATTTTCAAGTATTTAATTGGCAGTTCCTGCCCAACTTCCCAAACAAACAGGCGTGGACCGTCACAAACACTGTTTCCTGCTGTATTTGTGTTCACCTAACAGGTAAGGCAGCAGCAACGCTGTCACCGAGAGCAGTTGAGCAGAAGCAGATCCTTTGAACACAGGCAGGGAAGCAATGTCTAGGTAAAAAAAAAGCCATTAAAACCCCAATGCAGGGCACTTGCAACATCTAGGTCTTGGGTTCAGCTAAGGTATCCAGAAAACACCCTTTCAGACAGTACTACGGAGAGGAGCTCCAGAGTGCTTTTACATGACAACTGCTTTAAGAAAACAAGGCCTTATGTTTTCCCTGTATTTCATGTTTGGGGGGATATCCCAAGCACAGAGACCCCTGAAGAGTAATTTGCCACAAAAATGATGCAAAAGGCTGCTCAGTGCTGCTGCCAAAGGAGATTTTTATTTTGAATGAGGACGCTTTGAGCTATACCGACTCCTATCTGTGTCTGCATCGTCATGACTATTGCTTCTACATGGGAACCATTTTACTAATACTATGAAAACACCGAACAATTTATTTGATAAAAGCATTCTTTCCACTGCAGCTCAGCAGCAAATAGCTGCTTAAAGCTGGAAACTTTCTATTAGCCCTATGCCTACAGAACAGTCTTGTTCTCACCATTACAGTAAACCCTTTTTATTAAAAAGGGAACCATTAAAAAGCATGGATGTGTGTTTTGGTTTTCAGTTGCCGGGGACTGGCTGTTCGTGGCAGGGACACTCGCTGGGAAGGCTGCGATCACCCCAACACACTCTTGCCTCGTGAATGCCAGCGCCCAGGGCAGGGCCAGCATCACTCGCTGCTGCCGGAGCTGCCCCCACACAGCAGGGTGGAGGAAGAGCACCCAGAAGAGCCAGCGACCCACACACGCTTCCGCAGGGGACATTGCCACTGCGGTCTCACCACCCCAGAGGATTCCTCCTGGTTTAACCGGGCATTCATTTACTTACTAGAGAAAAGGGACACATTCAGGTAACATCTGTGTGTCTTTGGAAGAGTCTGCAGGGTGCTGGCCAGTTGTGCTGCGTTCGGGCTGCCCACCTCTGCCCTGGGTGTGCAGCGCCAAACCCATGCCAGGGAACGGCCACGATGGGCTTGGCCCTTCTCCTTTTTGGAGAATTTCCTGTAAAAATGACCCGATAAGTGGCGTATTTGTGTCTCCATTGCACAGTGGCCACGAGCCCAGCAGCAGAGCTATTAAGAACAGAGCTGGGGTGTCCACCACGAACGACCCCCACCAAAAGGCACTAGCCCAGCGGTGCAGGCACACGGGTCAGATGTGCCCGTGATGCACATCCTGTGACACGACGGAGTCACATCACGACATGGACTGTGAACTCGACACAGCTCTTCCGTAAGTGCCTAGGCAGCCCACCGTCGCCGTGCCAGTGAGGTTTAACCACAGGGAGGGAGCATCGAGGATAAAGAGCGATCCATTTTGCTCTAAAATTTTAAATGAAACACTCCTGTTTTGGAAAGGATTTCATTAAGGTGAAAATATAATATAGAAGTCCCCATTTAGGAAGAATGTGCTATTAATTCTTAGCAGTGTATGTGGAAGAGAAAATTGCATTTTTATCTAAATGGGTTCTCCTGCATAACCCATTTACAGGATTCTTTTAGAGCTCACTAACAGGAACTGTGCACATTTCTATTTGGGACAGACCACAGTGGAAGGCAGCCTTCAGGAACACTTCAAATATAACCCCTTCAACAGACGCCAAGAGAAGCTCCACAAAAAGGCCAGTACAGCACATCTTAAAAGGGAAAGGAAGGAAAGGGAAAGGGAAAGGGAAAGGGACAGGGAAAGGGAAAGGAAAGGAAAGGAAAGGAAAGGAAAGGAAAGGAAAGGAAAGG
>JANVCC010000060.1:448233-463178 GCA_025345505.1 Todiramphus chloris collaris | reverse complement strand
AAGGAAAGGAAAGGAAAGGAAAGGAAAGGAAAGGAAAGGAAAGGAAAAAACCTTCCATCTTAAAGATGCAATCCAAATTTTTGAGGGGGAGAGGAAAAGGATGTGGTTTAGGTTTGGTTTTTCCCCCCTAAGGAACAAGAAAAGGTTTGGTCTTCCCTCTCTTCCCCCTTGCGTGAAGCAGACACAGAAACAGCTCCTCTCCGGTGTCGCACAGTCCCAAACACGTGCGAAGAGCAAAATGGTGCCACAGTATCACTGTGAAAATCTGCACGGGGATATTCTGAGCCGTAACACTGACTATTACATACAATGAACAAAAATGTAGGCTATGAAGAACTATTTTTATCATCATAAACAAATGGTCATTTCTCACTACAAATAGTTCACAGCACTTGAAACTGCATATAATCTAAACAGCCGTTTCAAACAACTGACACTGATCCCAGCGTGCCTGTACTTTGCCACCGGGCGACAGGAACAAAGTCAAGGAAAAGCAAAGCAGACTTGGGCCTGACCAAACCACAGTTTAGAAGGGTTGCCTAACCTGGGGAAACATAAAATTCAGAAGTTTTAGAAATTCCTAATTTTATCATCAAATATCTCAAACTTCAGTAAACACAAAGCAGAGCAGCGTAGCGGCCGTGTGTTTAATAAATACATCAACTGTTCTCCAAACACTGCAGCAGGGCTCACAGAAGTTGAAGATGTATGTTTTATAAGCATGGCTCATCTGACATTCTTCACCTCACTTCTTTTTTTTTTCCCTGTGTTGGCTTTTATTATCTTACTTCCTAAAATTAGTATAACAAAAAAATTTATCTTTCAAAACAGACGTTTGAAAAGTGCAGCAGTTATGAAAATACAATTGGACAAAGAATAGTTTTTATTCCCTTTACCTAGCCAAACTCCTCACTGCAAAGCAGTAATTACAGGAATCTACTCCTGTTCTAAGCTTTACAGTAAGCTCTTTCCAAATTTAAGGCCAGCACCCAACCCTTCATTATGCTTAATAGGTAGAAATAAAACCATAATTGTATCACATTCTCTCCAACCGCTTGCTTCTCCGGCTCCTGAAGCCCCCACTTGTCTGATTCAAGACAGAGATTTTTAATCTGTTCTTTTCTGTAACTGAAATATTTCAGCACCATTGGCATAAACCGTTCTAGAAAAACTACCCAGAGTGCAAGAGGATTTTGATAATTATTTGGAGTAAAACTCGAGTGCTTTGTTTCCACAGCAGCACGTGTCAGCCCACCCCCCGCAGCAGCCCGGCGATCACGATGGAGAGCCCTGGCAGAGCCCGACCAGGGCAACCCCCCCGGGCACCCGGAGCACCCCGGAGCTCCCGGGGCCCCGCGGCTGACAGCAGCACGTTCATTCCTGCAAGTCCCGTGAACACCTCAGCTACAGCAGGTAAAGTCACAATCTGACCCACCTGCAGGACAGATCTCTCGACTACATCATGTGCAATGCTACTTTTCATGCACGGAATTTAAAAGCAGAGACAGAACAGCCAACCGAGGCCACCCCTGAGCTCCCTGTAGCTGCTCCCGTGCCAACCAGCCCAGAGCCCAGTACGCTCCGAGAGCTGCTGCAGCTCATCCCTGCTTTGCAGAGAGCTACGACGGGGACGCAGGTGACGGCACCAACTTCCCACTGACGGCAAAGAATAATATAATAATAACAAATAGCCACAGTGAAGAAACGTTTCACTGTTCTCTCTTTTTTTGGTGATCTGCCTATCTCAAAATAGCTAGTATGAGGTTTTAATTATACTTGAGAGAGTCCTATTTTTTCCTCTGCCTCTAGAAGGACGGCGTGGTAGAGAGCACAGGGAACTGGGATGCTGTAGCTGTTTCTCTCAGCATAAAAAGAACAGCATGTGCCTATATTTAGAGGTAGAGAAGGGAACTACAGCATCCAGGGGAAAAAAAATAAAAATTGTACTGATTTTATCTTCAAAAAAACCACTCATGTTTTTGGTTTGTTCAAATCAAGAATGTGTTGCAAGTGTTTGACCCTATATCCAGCAACAATAAAATCTGTTCCATCATAAAATACCAGCTGCTTTGCACTTTGAATTACAATATTATTTTTAAAGTGTTTCAGAATTATTGTCTCAGACTGTGATAATTTTTATTATGATTACTGGAGAATTTTCCTTTTTTAATTTTATAGAATACAAACACCAGGCACATTTATTATTTTCTCTCTTTTAAAACTGTATTTGATCTGAAATTTGCCTGCTTCAGTCTAGGCAAAAGCAGTTTTTCAGCCTAACATTTTGGCACTAATAAAAATGAACAAAACCAGTCGAGTCAGATCAAAAATACTGTAACATTAGATGCAAAAAAGTTACCTGCCTGCCTCACACATCCAAGGGATACTGTGTTCCTAGCAAAATTACACCAGGGCCTCTCCAGGCTGAGGTCACACCAGAGGGCTGTGATGTGCCAGGGCTCAAACCCCTCTCCCCAGGCAGAGGCGAGTAGAAGCTCGCCCGTGGTGATGCTTCATCACCAGGCATCTGGAGGAGCTGAAAACCCACCTCCCATCACACTTCTTCCACATTACTTTGGTTTCTTTTCCTGTTGCTCAGGCTGAGAAATCCATTCACGCGCCGGATCAGAAGGGCCGTAACAGGGTTTTTTTGTTGTTTTTCCAGAAGAGGAGAAATGCTGCACAGGGGAGGGCAGCACAGCTGCACCGTCCCCACCAAAGGCACCGGAGAAGCAATCAATGCAGAAATGAGATGTGGAACAAGCGGAACAAGTGGAACAAGCCACTCTCAGCTCTTCATTCCCCCTGTCCACACGCACTTCCTAACCACTGCAGCCAGACCCCCACCACACTCTGTCCCAGCACTGCTTGGAGTGCCAGCCTTTCTTGGGCACCCAAGTGCCCAGGCTCGTCCCCAGAGTACTTCTGGCTCTGTCAGCACAGGACCCCACCATGTGCCCCCCCAGCACCCTCTGTCAAAGCCGCAGCAGCACCGTGGTTGCTCAGCCGTACGGATGCTGGTTTACTGGGGACTGGTGGGTCTCCTCCAGAGTGGAGCGGATCGGAGGAAAGGTTCAGTCCTGGTCCCCAGGTCCTCCAGAGCCATTCCCTGGCAAACCAGCATCTGCATGGCCAAGCCACGCCTGTTCTATCTCATTTGGACCACACATCTTTAGCAGTGGGAACGTCTCCCAGGTTTCTAAAGCAGCGTGTCAATTTATGGTGCAATAAATATGAACTTAAATAAGGAAAATTATAATGGAGCGGGACCTGCATACAGATTCCACTGCAAAACAAGTCGAACATAAACCCAAATGTCCACACATGCAATGGTAATGACTTGACCGACTGTGCCATCTAGCCAGGAGACAGGAGCGCTCAGGCAGATGCTCCCTCTCTGCCTGTTTTCACCGACAGACAATCGGAGCATCACCTCCAGCAGCGGATGGGAGGGAAGGCTTAGTCCTCATCCCAACAACCAGCCCTGCTTGCAATGCATTCACATCTGCATCTCTGAGACATCCTTCATCCACAGCATCCTCTGCTTCACAGGACTTCTCTTACCCAGGCCGAAAGGTTTTAAAATGTCCTTGCAGAGGAAGATTCTACCCACTCCAAAAAAAAAAAAAATAGTTGAAGATTTTTCTATGAAAGAGACTCTAAAATTCTGACCAGATAATAACCCCAGTCCAGCCTTCATTTCCTATGTTAATAGATCAATTTACATCTTTCTAGCAAAATGGTTTCAGGCTACAGTAAAAAAAAAAAAAAAGTCATGCCTTTCTTCTTGAGCTGCTTTTTGGGAGAGGATTAAGAGGAGGAAGGAAGGATATGACTGTTTCCAGGCTTTTTTAGTGTATTTGCTTCACACAGCAAATTAATATTCTCACTTTTAAATGGGGAGTATATTCTTAATTAGGGTATGAAATGTTTTAAAATTTTCTTCACTTTACAAATGGCTGCGTTTTCAATTAACTCTGCTTCCTCAGCCTCAGGATGATCTTTCTATTAGCAATACAAATACTTTCTAATATTTTGTGAATAATAATTCACAAAATTAATTAAATGCAGACTTAACTCTGAAAACATGTATTTTACCACAAAAAAACCCCCTCTGTTTCCCAACTACTGACTGATTACAGCCTTTCGGTGACCAGGAGTACCGAGTCCTAAAGGCCCAGCAGTCAGAACCGAAAGAGAGTTAAAGAATAAAAGGGAGAAACTCAGCTTCCTCATCTCACTTTTTAAACGCTGCTAGCAGGGCAGAGGCAGAAGAGAAGATGAATACTCCGAGGCTCAGGCCCGCTGGCCACGCGGGCGATGCTGCAGCACCAGCCCCAGCACTGCAGCGAAGACCGAGCACAGCCCTTCAGAGCTCACACGCGGGGGGTTGCGCTTAAATTCAAATAAACTGTATTTTAATGTTAAAAAAAAAAAAAAAATTCTACCAAAACAGCACTTAAACATAGTGAGATTTCTGATCATCAAACAAACAAACAAAAAAATCTTCTTTAGACAAATCTTAAAATCTAATAAAAATTGAGTCAGCGCCATGTCACGCGTGGCATTTTTATGTTAAAATACTGAATGGGTAAAACCTGATTTTCTAAAATAGAAAATAAAGAGACAGACCGCACAACTAAAGACTGCCAGCACAAGTTCAGCGTGCAGACGAGAAACGGTTCATTCCCAGGAGCTCCCCGTGACTGATGTGTACGTGCATCTTGGGGAGTGACACCGCAATTGTCCTGCAGGGCATGACAAACCCAGGGGAAACTTCATTTAAACCTGTCCAGTGCGGCTCTGCCCCCGGGAAAGGGACACACTCTGGGCTGGAGCCAGGTGCCTTGAAAGGGCACAAGCGTGGCACACACAGCACCAACACTCCCACAGTAACACCAGTAAAAACCAGCTCGGCTACGGGGGGACCCACCAGGAGAGAGGTGACCATGGGATTTTTTGGATCAGCATATGGACGAGAAGGGCAACACTAAAAGAGTACATGTCTAGATCATCAAGCCCCACAACTTATTACATCAACTAAGGAAAATGCATTCCCCACATACAGAAATGCTTTTGTCGTTTGCCAGGAGATGAGCAGAGCCTGAAGACTTAGCAGAGAGGGCACTGGGGGGAGGGACGAGAAGAAGGGGTGCTGAGGGGGGAGCAGCAGAGCAGGATCATCTAAGATGTTCTCTTTGAAGTATTAAGAAAGTCAGCTTGTAAAAATTAATGTATTAGACCTCCAGCTGTTCAATTCTCAGCTTTAAATTTAAAAGGTATTTGACTTTGGATCATTGGCATATAATCCATAAAATATATTTTTATATATATATATAAAAATCTCCACATTAAAAAAGGTCACTAATAATTCATAATGTTTTAACTGCACCAACATATAAGTGTTTTGCAAAGGAAAAGCAACTACAAAGAGTATCAGTATTTTTACATAAGCCAGTCATGTTATCGCTACATGCGAACTGGGTTACCTGCAGAAGAGCAAACATTCAGATTTACATTTTAAAAGTTGAGAAATCTAACCAAGACCCAGGGTGGACCTTGAATTTCCCCAAAGATTCCACAGCTTCACCTCTAATTTCCAGAGTTCCCTGCCCTGTGTCCCTCACCCACCGACCCGTGCTGAGGAAGCGCACAAGCCATGTTCTGACCGTACCTCATCAGCGGCAGCTCTTTAAAAACACCCCTCACAGAAACAAAACAAGAATAATTCTGTGTTGAAAAAAAAATAATAAAATCAATCTTTAAAATGTCCTGCAAGCCATAAGCATGTATTTACAGGTGCAGACCTTGTTCCTCTCAAGAGCGTAGATTTTCCAATGGAAAAAACAGAGCAGTTGGACAGAAAGCCAGCTGTGGGCTGGAGCAGCAACGGACAGGCCGGTACCGATGACGGACAGGCCAGTACCGACGATGGACAGGCCGATACCGACGATGGACAGGCCAGTACCGATGACGGACGGGCCGGTACCGGCACCAGACACCCATTCTCCATACCATCTGCATAGGGAGTGCTCCAGCCCAAAGCACATTAAGGATGATCTCTTTTACACCAGTGACAAAAGAGGGAAGAATCCCACTGCCCCCAGTTTGAGTAGTCTCTTTCTATACTCCCAATGTGCTCTAGGAATTATGCAATTAAACTGTTTATGATATTTCAGTAAATTTAGCGTTAAAAAAAAGCATCTGTGCCAGGCCACCTGAAGATTCATTTCCAAGCTGGCTTTACAATTTCTGTGCATACTCTACTCACACTTGCATTTAATAGAAACACACAAGAAACCACAGACTTAAAATGTACAGTAATTTTTCTAGTGCTAAAATTTTATGTGGCCACATAAAGACATTTCGCTGTACCCAAAGCTCTCCCCTGTACAGAACACGGCAGAAGCTGGGAGTCAGCTGGTGCAAATCAAAGCAGCCGATACACTCTCAGGTTAGACTCTTGTTTAATGCATTATCCTTTGCTCTGTGCGAGTCTCAACCAACTGTATCTCATAGGTATTGCTGATCAATCATGGGTTTTGGAAAAAAAAATATTTCCAGTTTCATAGCAGAGCATTCCACTAGGTCACTGGTGAAAAAAAACAAACAAGTGTTGCATGGCAAAAATTAAGAGCAGACATGGTGTAACACATCACAGATCAGAATGAAGCTATGCTGTCATCTAAGCTCATATATAAATATTAAGCCTAATTCATTTCCTTTTACATCACCATATAAAGACCCAAAGCACATTCATACACCAATTTCTAGAAATACATCCCCCAAACCCTTTCTCATGCGCGCTCTCACACTGCGTGCAGAACAACCCGGCTAAAACTAACCTCGCAACTGAGTGTGCCATTATAAACCAACAGACTTTGGTGAAAGAAAGCATCGTGATGCAAAACAAACCCGTGATCTGCATTAATTCAAACACAGCAAGACTGGCCACTAAAATGAGCGGAACAGGTGAATCCAAACACCAAAATTTAACAGACAGATGTCCAGGCAGACAGCATGGCTGTGGTAGCTCCTGAAAGAAATGCCAATAAATTCACACACTTCTGCATTAAATATCTTGGTGCGTTGCAGCAGCAATAGCAAATGCTGCCGAGAACTCTGCCCCTTGCCTTCCCCACTATTTGCCATCAGGGTCTACAAACACACTGCTGCAGAATGTTTATAAAACAAAGGAAAACGTTTCTAAACAGGACCATTTTCTAGTAGAAGACATTAAAAACTACAGTTGGTCAAAGTAAACAATAGAGTATTGCCGTCATTCTCACGAAGCCGAGCCAAGCAGGGGAAACCTCTAGATTTTTTTTTGTTTTTTTTTTTAAACAGGTCCCAAAAGTTTAAACGATCGTTTAAACCCAAACTTAATGCACACCGAACCCCTCCGCGATATGCAATGGGAGTATTCTTTCCTCCAAAACCTGCATGCCAGTGTAGACGGTTTATTAAAGCTGTGCATTTCATATCTGTGAGGTATATCACATAACTTCTTGGCAAAGGCACTGGCATTTTTTTCCACTGCTAAAATTCCTCGTGTAAGTTTAAACAGCCCTTTCAAGCAAACAAAGCAGCATCGGGAATCACAGATCCACCGCTGCAAAGTGCACCAAGCTCCGTCAGCGAACTCATTTCCAGCAGCCCTCACCCATTCCACAGCACATATCACTTTCAATGACATTTAAGTGTTTGAAATACCTCACGAGAGCTCTGACAAACTCGGTCTCAGTAAACAAACCCAGTGCCCTGCTAAAGCCTCTAAAATAATTTAGCTGTATTTAAAATAAAAGCACCCAGCAGAACATACCAGGAAGAGAAAGAAAACAAAGGCTCCCAGCCTCATCTGGACCAAATTTGACCTTTGTTAATGTATTTGGTAGTAATTTACAGAGGCTATACTCTGCTTCAGCAAGTTTTGGCCTGCCGGCTTGTTCAGATGATAAAAATATTAACAAAAACTCGAAGATGAAAACTAACGGCGGTGCACCGCACGTGCCCATCAGCTCGGGCGGACGAGCCCAGCGGCCTCCGAGCAACTGAATATATTCTCCTTTTTCCCAATCAACACCCACATGGTCCTAGGTTACATATTGACATCTCCACCTGACATCTGCAGTATGGGACCTTCAAATTTCAATTAAAAACTAAAAACAAAACCCTACCAGCATTTAATTACTGGGTTTCCAGAGAATACTCATCAGCATTTCACTGAAGGGGAAACTGTTCTGGTTCAGTCAGACCAGGCAAAGCAAAACCCCATTAAACTGGCCCTGGGCTTTCGAGTGCATTTGATCTGGTTATTCTTTGTTAGCTAGAGCTGCGTGTTGGAAGTCAACACAGCCCCTCTAGACTCAGTATTATTACATCTCACTCCCAGCCCTATCTGCACAGCAGAGGAAAACATGAAATTCTAGAAAGCATTTTAGGGAAAAAACAAAGTATCAGCCACTTCACGCAGAACATGTTAGCACAAGAAACAACGCCTCACAGAAAGCTCCGTACAGAAAATCGCATGTCAGCGAGGAGCTGTGTTCAGCCAGCATTAATAATGCTAAATTCAGAAACAGAAAGTGAGCGCACACAGAGCTCGCCGAAGGTGAGCGCTGAATGGGGTAGGGGCATGCGTGTGACACGGACACCCGCAGCATCTAAGCTAACGTTTCCTGCTCCGATCTACCTGTAAAACTCACGGCTCACACAGATTGCTGGATATTAGCAAAAAAAAGGAGGAAAAAAAAAAAAAAACAAAAAAGAGATGAGCTATAAGAAATCTGACCAGCCATTAACACAACTCAAACAAGTTGTTTCCCCCCCTCATCTGAG
Source organism: Todiramphus chloris collaris (assembly GCA_025345505.1). Taxonomy (NCBI): domain Eukaryota; kingdom Metazoa; phylum Chordata; class Aves; order Coraciiformes; family Alcedinidae; genus Todiramphus; species Todiramphus chloris. The sequence goes on along the minus strand of JANVCC010000060.1, from coordinate 454,340 downwards.
CGTTAACAGAGTGTTAGAAAAGTTCCTGGTTCTGCTGTTTTGGGGAGCCCAGGCCAAAGCTGTCGCTGCTCGGCCGGCGGCAAAGCCAGAGCTCCCATCCCCGGCGCTGGCTGAGTGCTGCGGGAAGCAGACGCTGAGCTCTGCCGAGGGGGTCCTGCCTCCGACACCCCCGTCCCTGCCGGAGCCCTGCCCGGAGCCCGCCGACCAGCCGGCGCGGATCCCGGCAGTGCCACAATAGGAATAAATCACCCAACGCTTCCCCTCCCGTCACAGCAGGTGTCATTAGAAGCCCACCAGCAACGCCCATGTGCGGTGAGGGAACTCGGGTCTAAGGACTGATCTCACTCTCAGCGATCAGCACAGCGCTGGGAAATGGTGAGCGCTCCTCCGGCGCAGACCTGAGCGCGTTTAGGAACTGCTGGAAATTCGGAGGAGCGCCGTCGGAAGCCCGCGCGTTCACCGGGGAGCTGCTGGAACAAACACCACAACGCAAACCCCAGGCGACTACAATGGTTTAAAGCCTCGGCCACTGGATAAATAAAGCCCTTCCTTAAACACAGTTTCAAGCACTTGGGGGTATGGCAACGTAAAGTTAGATGATTGCTGCTAACCAAGGAGAACAGCCTGTTCTGTCTCACCTATTGTACCTTTACCACTTCAAACAACAGTTAAAGTAAATTCTCCGCTGGTCTATATGAATTTCCTCATCCGAAGAACCAGACCATTCAAATCCTTCAAGCGACTAAAGTGTGAAACAAAACGTGTGCCTCTCTGCATTGTTGTAAAACTGGTCTGCTATTTTATGTTAGGTCTCTGAAATACTGAAACATATCCTTATATAGGAACGCTGATTAAATGGTTTTCCTTCCAAGTGATGAACTGTTTTAACAGCAACATTGTGGTTATCACGACCAGAATGCAATTACTTATTTCACTAGATGTTACTAAGAATAGCGATGATCAAAGTGAACGTAGGAGTGCTGTTAAAGACGTTAAAGAAAGCATCGCTCCATATGACACACATACAGAAAATATACATAATTCTAAGCCAAACTGCACTTTTAATAAATGTGCTGTTCAGAATTTAATTGCTGCTCAGGACTTTGTTTTTTTTTTTTTAACCCATGGAATAAGTTACTCCTAAAATTCATTTCTAAATGCAGCATGGTGTGTCGATGTGCATATCTGTATGCGTGTGCGCGCGCAAGAGTGCACACATAACGGGGGGTGCATGTGTGCGTCTGTGTTGTGAGAGAACATATATATGTGTTCAGGTCTGCCAAGGTAGAAGTGACAGGAACCGTGATTTGTGCTAACTAGCTATTGATCCAGTCAGATCTAGATGTTGTGTACAAGAAACAATAAAGGAGAAGGGGCCAGGAAGGATGCTGTGAGCAACTCCATTTAAAAATGGAAAAGAAGGGCCCCAAACAAACCAATTTATGTCCTTGCCTGGGTGAAGCATGGAGAATGCTGATGGGCTTCCTAGAGTCTGCTGTGCATGCTAAACACTCCCGCCTGAAATGAGAGTCTCTTGTGCCGGGCATTAAACATGAACAAAGAGACAAACCGTGGGGGCTAGGATTCACGCTTCAGAAAGCCAAAGCTGGAAAGCCAACCAGAACTGGGGGCAGGAAAATGCCCCATTTTCAAACCAGCTCCTTTTTCATTTTCCCAACACCTTTCTTAGTGAAATTGCTAAATGCGGAAGACTGTAAAAAGTCCATGTGTACCAACACATGTAATGAAAACAACGTCTAACTCTGCGAGCGGTACCAAAACATCAGCTTTCCTAGGCACAAATAATGAGTTTATAATGTGTAAATTACACACGTGTACTTATAGCACACCAAAAAAAATTGCCTGCATGCATTCATAGAGCAGGTCCACACACGTGCAGCTATTGTGATAGTCACACACATGGTCGGGCAGTTTGGAAAATAGGGCTTTGATAAGATAAAATAGAAACCAATTGAACCCATAATAATCTTTATCTTAAACAGCTTTTATAATAGAGGGCTTTCCATTAAAATATTTTTTTCCTGAGCTTTGGGAATTATGATGCCCTCTGGACAAAGGGAAGGATCAAAAATGACAACTAATGTTGAAATTAAACATCTGTCACCTAAGCAAGTTTTACACAGCAGACCCAGAGCCTTAATTTAAATTGCCTTTCTATTAAAGGGAAGAAAAAAAGGAAAAAAAAAAAAGCTAAGCACCTTTCAGTTCAGAACCACGCTGCTGGTAGGCTCTCAGTGCAGACAGGGAAATACCTGGGGCTGGAGGGACGGCACCGCACACAAATGCGCTTCCATGGGTTAGGAAAATCTCTGCACCAGTTTGGGGGCAATGGCTGGAAGGCTCGGCTGGCACCGGGCTCTGCAGGAGCCTCCTCCGCAGCACCCCACACCCGGCAGACCCCCTACACAGAACCCCCATCCCAGGAGCACGCCTGGGGCTCCGGCAGGAGCCCCTCTGCTCAGCATCCTCAAGAGCCCCTTGACAGCCGAGCTGACTCCCCAGGAGGCACAATGGTGACACGGCTGATGGCAGAGCGAGGCCGGCCATCGCCCGGGGTCATCCAACAGCAGGTGCTTGGTCCCTGCCGCTGACCACCCCAGCAGAGCCACCTGGCATCCCGCAGCCTCAGCCCAGCGCGCCAAGGCACCCAGCCCCCACTGCAGTACCCACCAGGGATGGAGCAGGTCTGGGACCAGAGTGTGCCCAGCACCCCAGGGCCTCACCCCCGACACCTCCCCTTCCACAAGCAGCCCACCATCCCCCGGCCACGGACCAGCAGCACCCGCACGGGACAACCAATACCTTCTTTGCTGGGGTTTGAGGGCTTGGGCTTCTCCCAGGGTGCCATGGGCTTATCCTCCTCCTGCCCCTCCATCAGGGCCTTCTCGCCGGGCAGGTACCAGGTGGAGTTGTGCTCCGCCATCAGGGAGTCCAGGTCGATGGTGCTCATGGCACCTTTGACGCCCTCCGAGCAGCAGCTGCCCAGGTCGCTGTCCCCGTTCTGCCCCGTGCACTCCCCCTTCTTGCTCTTCAGCCCCAAGGGCTGGTCTTCCGAGATGCTGAACTGCTGTCGCTGGAGCTGGATCTGCGCCTGCAGGATCTCGAGGGGGTGGATCTCGTCCTGGGCCGAGGTGCTCGTGGGGGTCCGCACCTGCTCCATGCTCGGCGTGCCAGGGTGGGTGCCCGCCGTGGTGCTGAGCCCGTAGCTGTCGGGGGTCGAGGTAGACGTACTAAGGAGGCCGAGGGCCAGGGGCTTCTGTCCGTTGAGAAGTGCATGCTCCCCCCGAGGCAGCTTGGGTGAGCCACCCAGCAGCGGGCTGCGGGTGGGTTTGGAGGTGGCGTTGTCGGAGCTGGAGGACACCTCATCCTCGTTGCCATAGCTGGTGCTGACCTCGTCGGGAAAGTCCACGTGGGGGGAGCTACCATCCGACTTGGTCACGCTCTGGATGCCGCTGTCCAGGGAGGACATCAGGTCGGGCTGCTCCCCCAGCAGCAGCTCACCACCCTTGCCCCAGGAGGGCGAGGTCAGGGGCTTGTCATGGGGGGTGCCCCCGCCGCGCTCCGTGCTTGTGGCCCCTGGAGGGGCCCCCGCCGCCGCCACCGGCCCCGCCGGCTGCCCTGGGCTGACACCGGCCCCGCCGCCCTCGGTGGCAGAGAACTTCTCGAAGAAGGTGCCGGGGCTGACGTGCCCACTGTCCCGTTTCCGGCGGCCCCGCCCCCGCCCGCCACCCGCCTTTCCCTCTGCACCGGCCGCCGGCTCCAGCGCGTAGCCGGGCGAGAGGCTGCTCTCGGCGGGCAGCAGCGAGGCCGTGCCCGCCGCCTTCCCCGCGCCACCTCCACCTGCCGGCGGTCCCGCCGGGAAGTAGTCTGGGGCAGAGGGCGGGGGCGGGTCGGGCTCGGCCTGGCTGAGCTTGCGCTTGGCCTCAGCTGGGCTCTTCTTGTTGAAGGTGACATTGAGGTTGGGGGCACCGAGGCTGGCGATCATGTTCTGGCAGGCAGTGGAGAGGGCGGCCAGGCAGCTCTGCCCGAAGACGTTGTCCTTACTGGCCGGCTTGCTGAAGGAGCCCAGTGAGAGGGCACCCAGCTTGCTGGCGGCCGGACGCGGGGGCGGCGGCGGGGGGAACTCGGGCGGGGGCGGCGGGTAGGCACCCGGCGAGGCGCTGAGGGCAGGCGCGGTCCCATGGGCCGCCGGCTGCCGCGCCGCCGCCGCGAAGGGGAAGCCAGGCTGGGCGGCAAAGTCAGCGGGGCCGCGGCGCTCAGCGGGGGCACTGGGCAGCGCCACGCCACCGCCCGGCGACTGCAGCTGCGAGAGGCCGCCCATGGCAGGCGCGAAGGGAGGGTGGACACCGGGCGAGGACAGGGCCTGCGCCGGCCCCTCGCCTGCCATCCGCAGCGGCTCCTGCATCCCCAGCCCGCCAGCGCCGGGACGGAAGAGCACGGCGGCACCGCCCGGCTGCAGGCCCAGCTCATGGGGGGCCGCCTCGGCCGGCAGCCCCGGTGCCGCCATGCGCCGGGGCAACAGCTCTCCGGGCGGCGGCGGCCCCGTGAACCAGGCGCTGTCGGGGGCCAGGTGCGGTGCCGGAGGGTCGAAGCCACGGCCACCGCCGCCACCGGCCTCCCGCTCGAAGGTGGGCGGGGGCAGGCCGCCGGGTGGGCCCACCTCACCGTGGTGCCCCAGCTGCTGCAGGCTGGGCGGCCGCAGGCGCTGCTGGCTACGCGAGGCCATCTGCTTCATCACCAGGGCCGCGTTCTGGCGCTGCGCCAGCGCCGGGTGCTCGGGACCTCCGTGTGGCAGCGGCCCCCCGAAGGCCTCGGGTGCGGGTGGGGTGAACTCACCCGGCAGGCCAGGGTAGGCCGTTGGGGAGAGGTGGCTCTCCATGGCGGGGCCGTGCATGCTGCCGCCCCAGGAGGCGCAGCGCTCGACGCCGGGGTTGCTGGGGAAGTCGAACCGCGGCCTCTTGGCGACGCTCACGTAGGGGGCATCGAAGTGCTGCAGTCTTTGATTTGGTGGCTGTTGCGGAGGAGGGTGCTGCATATTAAACACGGGGTCGGTGTAGGGATGCATATTCCTGTTCTCCAGTCTGTGAATAGGGTATTCAAACTGTGCATGCTGGTTCTGCATTATGGGCCCATTGTCCTGCAGGTTGGGGTTGGGAGCGTTGGCTTCTGTTTGCTGTTGCCTAGGGATGGCTGGCGGGCAGGAGTTCTGTCTGGCCAGCAAGCCCGGCGGCTGCTGCGGTGGTTGCGGTGGAGGCGGCTGCTGCTGCTGCTGCTGCATCAGGGGGTGCCGGGCGCTGGCCCCCGTCTCCAGGCTAGCGGACATCTTCCGCGCTCCCCCGAAGCGCTCGAAGAAGACGCCGTGCTGCTGCGGCGGGTGCGCCTTGGCCACGGCCATGCCCGGCGCCCGGGGCAGGGCAGGCGCCCCCGCGAAGCTGCCGCCCGCCGGCACCTGCCGCCCGCCGCCGTAGTGCGGCAGCTGCCCCTCGGGCTCCGACGGGGAGAAGACGGGCAGCTCGAAGTGCCCGGCGGGGCCGTCGCCGGGGTAATTGTATTCCAGCGAGTCCACGCCGCCCTGCGCGGGCAGCCGCCGCTGCTCCAGGCCGTGGGGCTCGGAGGAGCCGGCCGCCGGCAGCCCGTGGAAGGAGGCGGCGCGGTTGGGGGACTGGTCGAGGGGCAGGCAGGGCGCCGGCACAGCGTGGCTGGAGGCGCCGGCGCTGTGGTGCTGGAAGTCGGGCAGGTTCCCGGGGCGCTGCTGTCCGAAGCCCTCGCCGCCGCCCTGGCTCTCGGCCATGTGCTCGTAGCCGTCGGCGAACGCCGTCTGCCCGCCCAACGCGCCGCTGTAGCCCAGGAGCCGGCCGCCGTGCACGCAGGAGGCGCCGGGGTCGGGCCCGAAGTTGCCGCCGAAGTGCGGGGGGTGCTGGTGGGGGTGGTGGGCGCCGCCGTGGCCGCCGTGCGGCTGCTGTCCGCCGAAGAAGCCGTGTACCGGCGGCTGCATCCCGCCGCCGCCGTGCAGCTCGGCCGGGCCGCGGCCCGGGAAGCCGTAGGCGTCCCCGGCCAGGCTCATGTTCATGCCCAGGAGAGGCGGC
>JANVCC010000060.1:406366-443526 GCA_025345505.1 Todiramphus chloris collaris | reverse complement strand
AAAAAAAAAAAAAAAAAAAAAAAAAAAAAAAAAAAAAAAAAAAAAAATCCTTTTTAACAAAATGAATGCATCATACATAAAACATCACACACCATACAATTAGTAAGCAAATCTAAGAGTTCAGCTCAGTTCATAATTATTCAGCAAACCTATTCAGAATGATTTTTTTCTCCCTGCAGCAATCAACTGTGTGGGCTCATTACCACTGAGAACCTAACGAAGAAACCACCACATAAACTGTACAAAACAAGCCCATATACTAGAAAAACTTTAGCCCCGCTAGCCATCAGCAAGGAGCCTTTTAAAGCTTTCCATCAAACAGAACCACACCTTACTTCTCTGCGGTGTTTATACCCCTTGCTCTAGAAAGATGCTGGGTCATTAATGTGTCAGGCGGCAGGTATATAAATTTTAGCTACTAAATAACCTCTGCAGTGCTTGGTGGTGCAGCCACCTGGAACAAGACAAAAAAGCATTCGGTTGCAGCTACACATCAGGTGCCAGCCCGAGTGATGAGTCCTGTCTTTAGAGCACGGGCTCCCAATGGTTGCTTTGCACAAAAGATGCTAGGATTTTTCTTGGCAGTGATTTCTGCTCCTAGTAGGGATAGTCAGTGAAAGAATTTGAATGCTTTGGAGGACAGGTCTTGAAATCCGGTGGCTGATACTATTGGGAAGGTTTTCAACATCTCTGCCTGGAACAGGGAGGGAAAGGATCACATCTCCTCCCTCTCAGAACTGCAGCGAAGGCGGTGTCTGGACCGACTCAGGAGGCAAATACGTAAAATCATCAGATGAACCTGAGAGTGCAGCGGGTGCGGAGCAGGACTGCAAGGGAAGGTGTTCTCTGGAGGAGCTGATGTTTGTTTGTGTAAACCCGCTTTAGTTCCCGAGAACAATAAGGAGTTTTGGGCACAGAAACACTCTTTTCTGTCAGGGGATCCCCGGCCCAGGCTGCACCCCAGTGCCCGCTGCAGGAGAAGGGGCTCTGGGGATGGTGCCATCGCTGGCCTCCAGAACCAGGTGGCACTGGGGACAGCACTGAAAGGCGGCATATAAAGATGTCTGGGGATCCAACCTCCTTGGTCCTTCCCACCTGGAATGTCTGGAGGTGACTATTTTGTAACTGAGATTAAAGAGAAGTTCATCTGTATAACCCCATTTGCATTCAGTTTCTGAAGAGTTCACCTTACCAATGTAAATATTTCATGCTTAGTTTTGCCAACAACATTGTTTTCTGGACGGTTTGAACTAAATTCCTTCAGACACTTGACTGCTTCCCATTTTAAAAATGCATAGCTGAATAAGAAGAGTTAAGGGACAGAAACTGTTCCGGTCGTTTCCTGCAGCGATTTCAGAACTTGTCCCTTCACAACAATTTTCCTGTTTGTTTCTTCTGCAAGGTTGGTTGCCTGGTATATTTTCTTTACACCTCTGCAACCTTCAGCTCTGTATTTTTCCTGTTTTGGTTTATCAGGTACCCCAGTGTGGATCATGATATTTTCATAATATTGGTATATTTTCCCATTGCAGCAATCAAGTTTTTGCATCAGTTAAGTATATGGGGTCCTATTTATGTTAGTTAGGTGAAAACCTTGACAGCATATGGGTCACTCGGATGTATATGCTGTACACATTAAAATTTTTCTAATTTAGATCACTAAAAAACCCAGGGTACTGCTAAAATAATACAACATTGAGATTGTATAGTTAGTAAAGGCATTAGGAAAAGCCACAGCAAATTTCCCCTTTTATGATAATTGTACTACCATACATACACCTCTCAGGTTTCTTTTTTTCCTCCCTCCAAATTCTCATCTCTCAGACACACACTGTAGGGTCACACATTTGACTGGAGGGGAGCGGGAGAAAAAAGAAGTTAGATCACATATACATCATAAAAGAATTAGTTTGGCTGCAGGAGCAGTAAAAGTTTTATATTTCCTAAAACAACTCATTGAAATCTAAATAAAAAACCAGTAGTCCTCTATACAGATAATCAGTATTTAACCTCTTGGTATTTTATTATGGCATTTGTATGACTGACTTTGCCCTGTTGTTTTCTTAAACTTGAAGCAGGTGGGAATTTGTGTAAGCTTGGTGGAGCAGGAATGATCTTTTAGCATCTGGAAAGTTTGGCTCACTGTGGGTAACGCCAGCAAACCACTAAAGTTAATTCATTTTCATCATCTTATAAATTGAACTATTGTGAGAGACCAGCAGCTAGTTTGTAAAGTCCTGATGTCCTAATGTTCCCTGAGCGTTGGCTTCATGCGATTGTTCACCTTGGTGCTTCCTTTCCACAGCCTGAAATCCCCTGACATTTTACACGCTGCGTTTGCAAGTCCATCTCCTCTGTCCCTCGCAAGACGTCCCCCTGGCCAGGCAGAGTGGGACTGCACTGGGGCAGCCATGGGGTTCTAGATGCACACTGAGATGTTGCTGTTTTTCAGGAACTCACCCAGTGTGGACCAGATTGGCCTCTCCTGGAGAACCTCCCATGGGCTGCACATCTGAGCATCCCCCACTTGTCCCTGTTGCCTAATGCCCACTTAATGCTGCCAGTTTGTTCCCACTGCCAGTCCCCGAGGTCTTTGGTAATGCTCCCTGCATAAGGGTCCCAGCCTCCTGGTCTTGGCTGAAGAACAAGCTGTGTGTCCTGAGGACAGGAACGATGCTTGGGAATGGGGCACCCAGAATTCAAAGCCATCAGGCAAATAAAGGTGCTCCTGTATTTATTTCTTACCATATTACTTCACAAGATTTTGCAGAACAATTCACATTTCTGAGACACTGGCGAACGTTGGCTCATAGTCCTGATTTCTCCAGTTAAAAAACGTGCCTCTGCTCACCCGGACAAACTGGTGAAGAGACGTCCCCAGGGCAGCGAGTGCCAGGTCTGGCAGCATGGCTTTGGTGGCAGCACTGAACCCCGCAGCCAGCGCCAGCTGGGAGCTGAGCAGAGGGGGTCTGGTGCCTGTACACCCCCTCCCAGGGACCCCAGCCCCAGCAGGACCTTCACACCAGGCAGAATTTCACCTGCACAGGGGTGGCCAGGGCTGCTGCATGTACCAATTGCTCGCGTGCCCGAGTCATTCCTGCCCAAAGAGCAAAGAACACCTTCCAGGGAGTACCAAGATGCAACCACCGGCAGCAGCAAAACCCCCCCCTCCCTGGCTCCCCGACACAGCCACAAAGGGTTAAAAATCTCCTGCCATCCACAACCATCGCTTCCCCCAGATCACATGGCCCCTCAGCATCTCCTACAAAAGGGCCGATTTAATCCCGGCCGCAGACAACTCACATTGTGCTCGCAGACTTCGAGCGATGTCAGGCGATCAGGTTTCCAACTAATATCCAAGGCACAGCCCAAGCGTAGAGCAGGAACAAAGATGCCTTTGTTGCTGCAAAAAAAAATCCCCTGAAGATATTAGCAGTGCAATAGAGTTCAAACTGTTAAATGATTCAAATATTATTTAATGAATACATTTGCAGTAAGGTCTCACAACCCAGAACACTTTTTAGATCCTAATTTACAAAGAGCCCGCCTCTTCGTTTACTTCTTTATGAAGTCGTTGCTTTCAGGTTTTAATTACAGCCATTTTGCTTCCAGGCTTTTTTAGAGACTTCACTTGCTGGCACAGCTTGGCTCTTTTTATGATATGGTTTCACTGGTGACTACTGGAGCTTTCAGAAGTCCTTATAATCACGTTCCCTTAATTTACCTCGGGCTGCATTTCTGTGGCCGTAAGAAGCGAGGCAGAAAGCCTGTTGCAAAAGCAGCAAAGACATCAGGTACTGTTCTAGAGGGTGCTAGAAACAAGCTTTTAAAATTCGGAAGTTTGTTAAATTAGGGTATCAAAACTTAAACTGGGATCGGCGGAGAACTGCAAAGTTCAAATTCAACAAGTACCTTGAATTTCTCGTCCAAGTCTTCCATAAGAAATTCTAAACCAGAAATCTGTATCATTTTAGGGAGAAAAATTAAAGACACGAGGTAGATGGGGTGCAGAAAGAAACACGTCTGCAACCTGAGGAAGTGAAGTTTTAAAATCAGAGTTTACTGTGCTTACGGCAATGAGAAACCTGCGGCTGGTCTGACACTCGACGGCAGCCACCTGCCCTGGAGGGTAACACGGGTACCGCTGGGACCCGGCACGTCCACGCTCAGATTCACTGCTCGAAAAAGTAGAGCACAGCTGGGAAAAATGGGGGAAAGAGCAACAAAGCAGAGCAAGGACAAGAATACGTATCAAAACAAGTAGAAGAACAAGGACCAGAAAATAAGGCACAGGGCAACAGCAGAACTACTTCCAGATTCTGTCAGCAGAGTGCATTGCAAAGCAAAATGTGAAGTGCAGACCCTCACACCAGGAAACCATCCTGGCTCTGCTGCCTGGGGGGTGCACATTTAAACAGCGCTCCAGCTGCATCTCTACCGAGGGACAGGGAGGGACATCGGAACCATAACCCACGACTTGAACAGAGGTACAGGATCCCGTTTGTACTCGAACTACCAGGATTTCACTCACTCCCAGTTAAGGCTTCAGCTCATCCTTGTGTAGGCAGCACCTTGTGTGAAAGTCACTACGATAAGTCTCCAAAATCTGGGTCTGACACAGTTCTTTTAAATTATTCCAAGTTCCAGAACTTTGCTCTTGCTTTTCATGTTGAAGCCTGCCCGCAGCAGAGGAGACTGTGGCTTCCTCAGGTGTATCTATAGCTGTTTTAAAGCAATTAGCAAACATACCACCCTAATTGATGTTGCCTACAGATCCTTTTCAAGGAAGCTGGCAAATTATCAGACATGAAGAAAATGTTTTGCTGATGGGCTTATGGCGACCAGACACTGTTCTGGTTTGCTTGTGCCCCCCGTTCCAGCTGCAATCCGTTCGTTCTTTACCATGAGGGCTGGAGAGGGAGGTATTTACCACGGGAACCACGGGACCAAGGCTGGAGCTTAAGCTCTGCGTATGAGGGATAAAAAAATAAAGTTTTTGTACTTTTTAACATATTGCCCTGCTCAAGCTTGATTCAGAGTGTGTTGACAGAGTACTTTGCGTTGCAGAGATTCTGACGCTGTCAGGAAATGCAGCGGGAACAAACTGCCTCTGTCCCCACCGGCAGCTGAGGTGCTTGTTTCTCCGCAGCAGTCTCAGCCGGCAGCAAGGGCAGCCGCAAACCGGCGCAGCCCCGCAGCTGCAGCAGGGACATTGCTGCGTGGTTGCACAGTCTTGGTGGTCTTCTGCTCCGTGAGGAAGACAGAAGGCAGGAGTTGCATCTACAAAGCACGTTAGAGATCACGTTAGAGCTTCTTTTAAAAAAAGGAAATACCTTTCAAAATCCCCTGAACATTTCAAACTAAATTAATAAAACACATTACCCCATAGCCTTTTTCTCAAGGAGCTTTGCCCTAACAAACCCCAGGTGGGCAGTGACTCCTCACAGCAGCGAAGGACAACCAAGCCCAGGAAGCAACGGCCGTTGCTCCCAAACCCAGCGCGTGCTGGCGGCCACTGCAGACCTGCCTGAGAGCTGCTGAAGCCCGTCCCAGCTCATCCCAGCCCATCCCAGCTCATCCCAGCTCATCCCAGCCCGTCCTCCAGCAGCCTCGCACTGCAGGAAGCAGGCACTCGCATTTCCCAGCTCCCAGAGCAGCCTTCGCTCGGTGCAGTCACCGATGCGCTTCCTTCTGACTGGGTCACCCGGGTGAGGAGCCCTGTACACCATAACCTACAAAACAGCTCGACCCGCCCCGCTTCAGTGACAGGCATTCCTAGTCATGCACCCCAGATTTGGCAGGGAAGAGCAAATAAAGGCCCTTAGACCCCGTCCACCAACACACAGTGGAACAAAACATGGTTTCAACATCACCAGGCTTTTTCACATATCACCTGGGTCCAAGCCCTCCTGCACCCCTGCAGAGGTGAACACCAGAGCAGTGCTGCTCACCAGTGCACCTGACACAGGCATTCAATTTTTAATGTTCAATCACTTCCTACCAAGCAATTATGACTTAGCAACACAGAAATGTCAACTGCTTTAACCACAACTGAGCCACAAGTTCTTCCTCTCAGTCAAAAACACAACGGGAGCAGCTGAGAGCAGGAGGCACAGGAGAAGTGCCACAGGGCTGGCACCGGCACCCACACACGCCTGCATCTGTCTGCAGGCACAGCAGAGCCAGCGGCCCCTCCAGGGACGGCCCCAGGGCCACGTCCAGCATTGCCAACTTGCTGCAAGGTCTGCACCCCTCCCAGGGGTTCTGCAGAGCCATCTGTGGGGCCAGGACGTGCAACATAATATTTTCAGGGTCTGTTCAGAAGGGCAGCAAATAGAGGTGAGACACCTCAGCGCGTGCCGAGGGCTGGGGAAGCGGAGATGTCTGCGGGAAATGGAGGTCCCTGCGCGGCAGGAAGGGTCCGCGCGGTGCCCCAGCAGCGCTGCTTCGCTCAGCTGGCTGAGGACAGCAGGGAGATGCTGAAATCGGTTAGACAACGATGGCAAACGAACCAAGGCTGGAGGAATTCGGCATCAGCCAGAGAGCTGTTCCTGCTGTTCAGGGCTGGACAGAGCCTGGCTGGCAGCCCGGCACCACACACCCTCCTGGCGCCGAAACCTCTCCCCGGGCACACCTGCACCAACACCAGCTTTTCTTCCCACATCACAGCTGCCAGGTGAGGATGATGGCACCAAAATTTAACACCTGGTGGCCAGTGTCACTTCAGACTGGTTTGGACTGCACCCACATCCCCTGGGCCCCGGTGACTGCCGCACCTCCCGCGTGCCTCCAGCCTGCCATGCCAGTTCACACGGCAGATGACGGAGCTCTCCACAGGTCTCCTGGCACAAACAAAGCTTTATTCCCATGGATCCTCTGTAGCACCTTGCTCTGCAGGAATCCATCCTCCTGCCAACATGCTCAGGGCCCCAAGAGCAGGAATCACCAGGGACCCCTCCGCTCTGCAGTGCCAGCTCACCCCGCGTGCAGCCGCAGCCCTCAGGCTTTACTCAGCGTCCAGTGTCTGCCTTGATTAACCCTGAGCAAAATCCACTCCTCCTTCAACGCCCTCTGGCCCCAGAGAGGACAAGGCGCTGGTGGCCGTGCCACGGCCGATGCCTGCGGAGCCAAGCGCTGTGGCAAACAGGCTGCAAGCTTCTTGAAAGTTACAAAGCTATTTTAGTCTTCCTGAAAAGCCTCGTTGTACTATTTCAATATTTAAAGTGCAGCGTGCACTTAGCCCAGCTCTTTGGAGAGAGGTCACGATGTTAAAATCCTTCTGTCAGGTCAAAGACAAAATAGGAGTTTCCTTTAGGAAACGCTGCTCAGCCACCCTGGGGTTCAAAGGACACTGAGCACAGAGGTACCAGCTCTTGTACATCACCCCCAGACCCGACACAGGTTTATCTGCCCGTGCAATGCTCTGTGCCCACCCCGAGGCGGGCAGCAGGCTGGCACGGACACATCACACCTCCAGGTGCTGCAAACGTGAAGGTTTTGAGTGACAGGAGCCATATTAATCCTCTGCTTTTGCTGGTGGACGTTGGCAGATAATAGTGTGAAAACTACAAATCCACCAGGAGCACGGAGCACAGAAGCTGCACGTGGCCAGATAACGCTCTAGACTGATCTCATCCGCAGCCGGAGGAGAGGGCTGGCTGTGCTACAGGCAGGAGCTTTCACCTCTGCCTGCTAAGAGCCCGTCACCTCCTCTGACATCCATCAGAGAAGCTGTCGATACGGCTGAATCAACAGAGTTTTGGGAAATTTGTAGTAAGTTGTCTTTCTCATCAGAGACACTTTCAGACTGCTCAGAGAGCACTTAGAAAGGAGTTAAAGTGGAAAAACCCAACACACCCAAAATCCCCGAAACACGCATCTCAGCAGACTTTTTTTCTGACATTTCTCAGTCTATGCATTAAGGCAAAGACGGGAAACATTCCCCTTTCTTTTCAATGATTAAAAAAATCCTCCAGGAAAAAACAAATTCTGAACAAGTCTCCTTTAGACCACACTTGTGTGCAGCCAAGTGATGGATTGAAAAGGTTACTGCTGGAATACGCTTCACAGCAGTCTATTGCAGTGAATAAATATCACGTTTACATATCCATTATAACAAAACTATGTTGCACTTCCATTACTTCATGTTGGTTTGCCATCTGGAAGCTAAACAAGCTGTGTAGTAAAAAAAAAGAATTCAATTTTGCATCTACCAAAAGGAGCCATACAAGTTCCAATTTATCGCAGGCGATTACACAACCTTCGCAGGCAGAAATCTGCCCGGATTTCAGAGCCGTGCCCACACGGGAGGGCAGTTAACACAGCTACAAGGGCTCGTCTGTGCCAACAGCCCCTTGGAGAACCGATTCAAACTGCAGCAGTGCCCGAGTCCAGCCGGAGAACACTCTTGGGGGAAGCTCTCCTGCTTGCCCCAGGGGTGCTGCACACAGAGACCAGAGCGGCACCACTCGGTTTGCGTTGCGTGTTGGGCTTTGTATTAAATACATACTCAGAAACAGCCCGAGGAACTGGCGTTTCCTTGCTCTGAGGCTTCCACCAAGAAAAGTCCTGTGTGAAGCACGCTGCCCATCACCATGTGTCTACCCCACAGGCACCCTGAAGGCACGGGCTGGGGTGTCACCAAGCCCAGACCATGCTGGGTCCTTCCTGGCCAGGCTGGGACTTGGTGCCAAACCCCACTGCTGCAGCCAGACCCAGCTCCCAACCGGGCACCAAGAGGCAAGTTCACCCAGTACGGACTGAGCACAGAGTCTCTTCTTGTCCCACTGTGCAGCTCTTGCAGCACGTTCTGGGGCCTGACCAGGGAGCAAGAAGGCCCCGGCCCCACCTGACAATAACTCCCTTTTAAAAATCACAAATACCTTCTGAAATCCGGCGGCTCCAGCTGGTTGGCAGCCCACAGCCCCTTTCTGGATTTCTCATCCCACAGAACAACGGCTTTACCCAGCATTAGCGAGCCCCTGCTCCTCCTCTCGGGCCCGCTCGCTCAGCAGGAGATGCCCCTGATGCCCAGGAGATGGCCAGGGAGGCCACGGCTGCCGGGCAGAGCCGCGAGCTGCTCCCCAGTCCCCTCGACTCCAGCAGCCGCCACGTTCCTCGCACGGGCCTGGGAGCCTCCAGCCTGCGAAGCCAAGGCAGCTGCGAGCCCCAGGCAGCGCTGCCCGGGCAAGAGAGCACAAGAGGGACAGAGTCAGACCAGCGGGGACCAGCAAACAGCCACCCCCTCGGCTGCACCCCGGCCCCCTGCGCTGCTCCAGAGGCACCTGTCACTTGCAGCCCCCTTCTCCCCTCTGGAGCTCTGAGAAGCTTCACCTCTCCCAGTCTAAGGCATCTCTTTGTTCTTCCGAGGCTGACTGAGTGCTCCGGTACGTAACCCAATCATCCGGTGCAGCCTACTCGCAGCTGCCTGTTACTTCTACATGACTTGCTCCATGTCTAGTTATTTCTCCAGAAGTCTGCTCTGAAGCTTTGCACGTCACCGACACCAGACTAAATGGGTCCGTAATTGCCCAACTGTTCCCCCACACCCCATAGGTACGTATTCTATACCCATATGATCTTACCCCAGCTTAAAAGGTTTCTCAGATGTCCTTGCCAAGAGACCCTCAAGTCTACAAGCTGCTCTGCAAGAGCTGCTGTTCTCTGCTTCGGTCTGAGGGAGACCAGCCTCTGACGAGGAGAGGTGACTTCCACACCCCTTCTCCCCAGCGCCAGCTCAGCAGTGCTGCAGCCTCCTCCTCCTCCGCATTGCACGGTGATGGCTCCTTGCATGGGCAAGGTGCAGAGTTAGCAGGAGATGTACAAGGGAAGACACCCACGAGCCAGAGCCGCCGTCGACCAAGAGCATCAAACACATGTCTGCAAAGTGCTCAGCCTGGCGTGTCAGGGCAGGCGCACCACACAGCGAAAGCAAAACATCTTCTCCCTGCTCCAGGCAGTGGCCAGGGTCCAGCTCTGCTTGTGCTGCTCAGCTTGAAACCCTGGAAACAAAACAGAAGTCCAAACAAGCCCTTCCCACCCCGATCACTCGACGACGGGCCGCAGCTCACAGCCGCTGGAGCGCACCCTTAGGGGAGCTTCTCGTGCACCTCGACAAAACTAAACACCAGCTAGTTGGCAAACTGCAAACACTAACACCTAAGACAAGAGACAGAGCATTTTATGATCAAATTTATTTAATTAAATTTCATTGACTGTTTTACTGTAGGTCACACCAAAGACTGCCAAAGTAAACTAAACATCATACATCCACTACAAGATTCTTTCAGATTTTCACAACTAGTCCAAAAACAAGAAAGCTGTAGGGTCCCTTTCCCTCAGTTTGCGTCATGACTCACGTTAATGCAGTGGGACTCGGGCTCCAGCGCTGAGCACCGGGGTTCCCAGGTGTGCAGCACCCTCCTGGCTGCACACGCAGTTACAAACATACGTGTGTGGGTATGCGCGCACATGTCTCCATGTATATTTACAAAACCAACCTCCTGCTGGTACAGAGGACAAATAACCATTTAACTGCTAATCCAGAAAGGAAAAAAAACCCAGTGACTTCTGCAGCACGGTGGGCAGGAGGGTGCAGCGACCCAGGGGAGGTACCGATGCCCGCGCACTGGCAGAGGCGGCTGGGGCTGGCGCTCGTGGGGGGACAGCACCGGCAGGGCAGGGCACACGGCAGGCCTGGCCACCCCGGAGGCTTGGGAGAACTTTTTCATGACGGGCAGTGACACCAGATCACTCACTTTGTAAGGAAAGCAGGTCCAAATTGAGTCCAAAATACCTGGATGTACGTGAGGTTAGGAGGATGGAAGCTTCAGCAACGCTTGTCCCACCGAGCCTTCTGGGGATGCTGGGAGAAAACTAGGCATTAATAGAACTTTATCTAACTAGTGTTTTTAAAATACTTTGTTTCTAATCTAGCAAGCACTTTGATAATATATATCTATGATATGCTCTGAATATTTCCTTAAAAAATGCTGAAGACATTGTCCCTATCTGAGGGTTATCTACAGGAGGTCTTTATTACATTGTCTTTTCTTTTACGTGTCTACTCCTAACAAATACCAGAGAAATACGTCAGATGCTACAATTTAAACTTTCATCATATCTGAAAGTATATATCTCTTTTAAAGTGTATTTTCAACATGAAAAGAGCTAAAATCACAATTATATTCCATTGCGTAATGTGTGTGAAATCAAGACCATTTGCACAGCTCCCCGAGCGGGACTCGGCTGGAAAGCAGCGATTCCAGCGGCAGAAGAACCGCTGCGGGGAAGGGCTCTCACTCCCTCGCTTCCACTGCATGGCCCAAGAGACACCTGGAAGATTCTACAAGTATTGTCAGTATCTTTGTCTAAAAAGCCAGCTTCTGGAAAACTTCAAGTGCAATTATTTTATAAATCACAAGCCATTTTTCCTTAATCTTGCCAATTTTAATGAAGAAAAAACATTAGCATTTCAATGTACAAAAGTCCAGTAAAACATGGTAAGGTTTTTTTTGTTGTTGTTGTTGTTGTTAAATCAGCGAATGGGTAAAGTTTGGCCTAAACTTATTCAACGGTAAAAGTCTTCCAATTTCCACTAATAAATTTTTTTTTTCCTGATTTGACTATAGGATAATGACAATCCAGAAATAAATAGCTATAAATACATTCATTGTTCCTATTCCAAAAATAATCACATAGGGAAGACACAAAACTGAAATTTAACTTCTTTGAATCTGTTTCTTTACAACGAGCTATGGGCAAGTTATAGCAGAGTGACTCAAGACAGAAAAAAAACCAAGTAGGGAATAAATTGGTCCAGTATTGACATTCATGAAACATACCAGTTAGCGTAATTCTGCAGTTAATTCATCCTTTATATGACACTACCTAGTTGATTTTTATTTGCTTCAGGAATACATAATGAAAGCAGTTTCCTTTGAATCTTTGCTGAGGACAGGTAAGTACCCTGGAGACACGGTAACAACCCCTTCAGTATGCATGTGCGTATATATAATTATATACAAATAATCATGCATCCACACACACGTTTGTATATCAACACTGCATGTGACGGTTCAATCCATCATCATTCATCATTGGCAGCACTTGTTCCTCTGACTTGGCCTTGATTACGTAACTGTGGAGAAAGAAAATGCACAATTAAGCGTTAATGGTTTCCTCAAACAGCAAGTTCCAAGCAGGCAGTTTTATTAATCTCCAAGAAAAATAGGGCAGGGCAGCTAAAACGTCACCAGGACTGAGCAATCTACCAAAGCACCGCGAGACATGTCAGGGACTCTTAGTTTGGGCACTGTCCTCACTGGTGGAGAGCAGCTCCAGTCTCTGAGGAGCTCACGCCCGTCAGCAGGACCTGGACCTGCTGTGCTGGGGATGCCACCTGCAGCGCTGCCGCAGCCGCAGCGGGAAACGCCAGCTTGGGAGCGCTGGGCGCAGGCACCCAAATGCTTGGGACGCTTGGACAACCCGCTTCCCGCAGTAAGTTTTAACACAATTTACTGATCATAAATATCTGCGTGGAACTGAATTTTGGGAACTCAGGCTTTTGAGGTGGCAGCCCTCAGCTCCCCGAAGTTCTGTGGGCTAAGGCCACGCGTCACTTTGCGACTGAGCGTGTAGCCAAAGGATGCTCGCTGGCTTTGCTGATCTCTGCCCACGGGTCGGATGACCAGCAGGCTCCAAGCGCAGTGACAGCAGCAGGTCACGCACTTCGAGTTTCTGTACTCGATCAGCACAAAGAGCCAGGTTACATGGCCAGCACCCCAGGCATTCTGCCACTGGACTGAGCACCAATGCCCATCCGTGGAGAGGGTCTCGTGTACCCTGGACACCAAGGGTCATCTCCAACTGTTGATCACCCCAAGGTTATCAAACAGGAGGGGGGGAAGGCTCGGAAGTGTCATCTGGAGATATGTCCATTTAGATGATTTCTGCCAGCAACTCCCATCCATCAAAACATAATCACTTTTCTCCTTTTCCATCCAGCAGTTGACTTACACAGCTTGATTTGCCTCAGAACCTACAGAGAACTCCTCTAGACGTCAGCAGCCAAAGTGCCTCGAACGGAACCCTTCTTACGCATCTAAACGTAAAATAAAACTGTGAGCTACCACATAAAGAACCTAGCGCGCTGTTGGTTAGTAAGAGAGAAGTAACGACCTAGGTGACCAGGACTGCTTTTCCCTGGCCAGGACCAGAGCCAGCCTCAGCTATAGCTGAGGGTTTTGGAGATGGTGTATGCTCCTTTTTTTGTTTGCGAGGAAGCCTGGGAACCACACAGCAGCTGTAAGTGACACTTCCTGCGTTTTTAACAGCCCACGATGCTTCAGCACGGAGCCACGTGGCTCGAGATGCCCAGCGTGCCACCGCTACACTCCCGAAGACAGGAGGTGGGTCGGTCAGTGCTTTGGCAGGGTTGGATGCTTTTCTACTACATACTGGTTAACTGATACGTATCTCATGAAGTGCACGTGCTCCTCATCTCCAGGAGTCAGGTACATAAACTACCAGGTGAAAGATAAAGAAAAAACAGTGAGAAACAGATGGGCTGGGACAGAGAAACTCTGGAAGAACAGTGATGAGGATTCAGAGAGTAACAGAAAAGTAACAAAAGCAGAGAGATCCTGACTACAAAACAGACTTAAGATGAAGAACAGGACCAACAGAAGAACCGAAATATGCACAGAATCCAAAGAGAAAGATTAGCTCAAACCAGGCAGAAGAAAGGGTGTTAATGAGAAAGGAGCAGTGGCAGAAAGCAATGTATGGAAGAAAATGTCATGCTGCCAGTGGTATTAGGCTTGATTTCTGCAGTTTTTTGGTTTTAAGCATCGCAGAACTGCATAGTGCAAAACTGTCAAAAAAGCCAACTCCTAGGCAGGGATGGAAGCAAAAAGATACTCTTGTCATATCAAGCACATTATCACTAAGCACTCACGTCACAGAGGTCCTGGCCATAAAACAAAGGTTTTGTGCTATACCGGGGGTTTAATGAAAGTTACTGTTCAGCACAGTGGATGAAAAATTTGGATATGAAACAGAAAAAAACCCAAATTACTTGGGATAAAATTAGCATTCATATTTTGTTTGTCAGGGATATTTTTGCCTTTAGGTTATTCTCCAGTAATGTACTTCGCCACAAACCCTTGAAATTGCACAATTTGTAGGTGTTTGTAGATACCCCTATTTAAGAGTTGAGAAAACACCAAATATTTCAATAGTAGGTCCGCCCCTCCTCTTGCATTTCACAAGAGCATAGAAAAGCTGTGTTAGTGTAACTAACCAATGCATTTCTCTTGAGTATTTCAACAAGTAACACAGTTAAATTCCTGATGCTAACATCTTGCACAACAAGTGACTTAAAATAGACTATCTGCATTGCTTTGCAAAACAAGGAAAGAACAAACAAACATTTGATAAGTGTGACACCCAGAAACACGTGATCTTAAGAACTAAAAAGTGTCAAAATATTTTGCAAAACGTGTTTAAAAGAAGTTACTTACCAGTGAGAAATGTGAAACAGAACTTTCTCTACGGGATGATGAACACTGAGTCCACAGGGACACAAGAGGGAAGCTCACGCACACTGATGGGTCACGCACTGCTTACTCTCCCCAACACGTACCTCGTACGCACTCCTCACACTGCCACTATCCTTCCTCAGAGAAGCTGGACAAAGTCCTTTTCGTTACAAATAAAGAACTATGCGTGTGCAAAAGAGAACCCTTCTGACAGAAATCAGAGAGAGGAAAGCAGTTACTGTTCCTCCTTCACAGACAGAGGTGGCTCTAGGCATAGGTTCTGGTATAACGTCGAACTAAAGAAGAAATCCACGTGATTCGAGAGAGCACCTGCCACAATCAAAACCATCCAAACGCCAACGAGAGAGCACAACGCTCACGGGAGTGAACCGACATCATTCTGTTCCAAAGCATGTTCTGGGAACTGCCAAAGCAGACAAACCCTCCAGCTTACTGAAGAAACTTTGGTTTACCTATTAACGCGCAGAACAGCAAAGAAGCACTTCTTTCAAATCTTAAAACCATCCCTGCAGAGCACAAGACAGTTCCACTCAGCTCGCAAAACCCAAACACGGAGAGCACAACAAGCAGTGACAGAGAAGCCACGGCTAGTTCTGATGCCGAAACACATGTTAGGCACAAACCACAAAATGCACTTCAGACCTGGTGTCAAAAGCAGGTCTAAAGCACCAGGCAGTCTGTTTAAAGATGCCTGGCAGCTGAAATGAGTTAAAGCACGCAAAAAAGCAAGTTATAGCTGAAGACAGACCTTGTCTTGAAAGAACCAAGATAACAGAAGGAGAGTGACAAGCTGAATGGGTCTGGGGCATAAAGCAATTGGGAACACAGTAAGGAAGGAGATGGAACTGCAAATCCAAAGACTGCAAAGGACCTGAAAAACCAGCAGGATTTAAAATGAGAAAGGTCCATGTCAGAGGTCATGCTCTGGAAAGGTGCTACAGAAGAAGGCTTCCTGCCTAGGTGGGGCAGGCACACCCGCCCCTGTACTGGCTGAAACTTCTCAACCCCTGGAAGGAAAGAGTTAAAACCAGAAGCCACAGTCTAGGAGTTGATCAGTGGCAGTGGAGGGGGAGGAATGCAGGGCCCTTTGGTTGACAGACGAGGCCCTCAGCCGATGGAACACCTTGGTTGAGGGAAGTTTCTGGACTGCTGACTGTATATGAGCAGAGCTCCAGTTCAACTCGGGTGCAACTGGAGCTTTGTCAGTGGGCAAATGGGGCCAGGCCTCCCAGGAGCAGCAGGTCTGCAGTCCAAGACTCTCCCTTGGACCAGGATACCAGCCAAGAAAATTCCTTTGAAGAGCGAGCGCCCTCATCCTTTAGGTGAGTGACGTGCATTGCAGGTCACCATCCCCAAAACCTGAGCTTAAGTTGGCTTTCTAGCACTCATTCCATTTGGCATCCCGAACCTGAAGCTTACTAACGCTTGTCAGAGTGCTGAACAATTGTGATTAGAATAAATCTCATTTCTGAGTACCTGCCCCATCTGTTCTGGGAGGCTCTGCTGCACTAGCCTGTGATGTTCCTCTGCCTCTTGAAGGGAAGAGCAGAGAGTGCCCTATGGATGAGCTTCCTTCCAGACACCAGTCCAAGGGCAGGTCCAGCTGTATGTACTGGGTCCTCAAAGCCACTAAACCATGAAAACTGACACTATCTCCACCCTGTTAATCCTACCACCTTCCTTTCTGCATGGAAAATTCCCAGGTTTGGTAATCAGGACGCATGGAACAGCTGTCACACGACACACAGACACTTGATGAAGACATGTTGGAGGAGAAACAGTAATGAGATCTAATGATGATCAGAAATGAAACAAAGCAAGACACATGATGGAAAAGCAAGATGACAGCTGGGAATTCTAACTGACAAGTGGCAAGAAGGTACTGAAGGGGGCTTTGTGCAATGGGTATGGTACCATAAGTAGAGAGGCGGTCAGGGCAGACACTGGATTTAGTGACATTGGGAATATTTACCTCACAGCCACTTCCAGCTTGACACAGACAGCGTGCAGAAGCTCGAGGTGCACAGGGGTGCGTAGGAGCACGGCTAAAGGGGCTGCAACGTCCATCAGCAACCACCCAAGCTCACACAGGGGGACAGACACAGCGTGTCCCCAACAGACACACCTCAGGTAGGCAGCACACAAGCATCCACCCTAGAGAAGCGTTCTTACCGCTTCCAGCTCCTTTTGGGTTTCATCCTCCATTCTCCTAATGTCTTCCATAGTCAGATCAATCCACTTGTCAATCCAACAGAACAGCTGGCGATGGAAGTTGGTAAATATCCTTTTTTCTTGCTTTAAGGAGATAAGCAAACATTAGATAATAGGCCAAAACATGAACAATTTCATAAGAGAACTGGAAAATAAAATACTAGATAAACACTAGCACATATTTTATGCAACTTTCAACTTATGAGGGGGAAAAAAAAAAGAAGAATCAAAGAACTCTGTTCCTGCCAAGTGTTGTTGCTTACAAAATCAAGTGTTAAATCCATATGACACAGACTCTTCACTTAGACCTTTGCTTTCTTCACTTAGAAAGTTATCCTACTACCACCACTGAAACACCACTGCTAGTAAATCAAGACACAAATGGTTGTACCTGCTGAAGAAATGAACAGAAATTGCTTGACTGTGAGCAACAGGAAACTTAAACCCTGTTTCTCCTCAAAAACCCCACCTCAGCAGAGAGAGCACTGCCTGCCCCCCTGCCCACCTCCAGCCCACCTCCCCAGGAACACTCACCTTTTGTATAAAGTTTTCAACTTTGTTCTGCAGTCCCCACCATTTAAATTTGATAGTCACCAACTTGTAAGCACACATTTTAGGACACTCTTCATCGGTTGCAAGCTCTTTCTGTTTATAGGTAATGGGAAGGAATTTTTAATCTTTAAAAAAATCTACTTCAGTCAAATCAATTTAATATCATTATTAGAAATTAAATTCTAAGTATTATAGAATTATAAATTACATTCTTATACTAAATTAATTTACAATTATAAATTATAATTCCAAGTCTTAATAAGACTATAATAACACTTATCATTCTAAGTATTAGTAAATACTTCTCGCTGTACTCTGAACACAGGGCGACAGGGATTAGTAAACAATCAGGACCAATCTGTAAGACAATTCCACGCTGCACAAACATGCTATAAATCTTAGTCCTAGCATGGATTTAATTTCCACAATTCCCACTGTAATATACTGTCTGACGTTTTGGAAGGACAACAGCTTGATTACAACAGCCAGCACCAAACTGGTTTTTGGGTGCACTGCACATAGGCAATCACAGCCAGAGCGGTGCCAAACTGCTCAGTACAACGGTGGAAAACACGCGTAGCAGGAAAGATTCAGATAAGAAAAAGCACGTGACCTCCCCAGATTTGCTTCTCGAGTACGTGAGGCTCGAGCTCCTCGCCGCCCTGCTCTGCCCACGTGCTCCCTCCTGCAGACAATGCCGGCAGGGCACGTCCTTACCCAGGTCATTTGTAGTTGGGGGTGTAATTTTTGCATCATGCATCACAGACCTGACTGCAACTATGAACAAAAAGCAGGGACAGAACTTCTTTATCATCAGTGGCAACAGGTGTCCCCAAGAACACCTCAAGTTCCGCTTCAAAGACTGCCTGGAAGCAGCTCCTGCTCAAAGCCTTTGTGCAAAGGAAGGAACGCTGGAAGAATGAGCCAAGGGAAGCTCAGGAGACACCCACCACCATTTCCCACAATTCTAGGTTTCTGTTACAGTTCCAACACCCGAATAATTTGGAAGTACCTGTATCATCATACACAGTGATTATCCCACAAATCTGCGCAATACAAGAGACTGTGTCATGCTTTTAGTTTAATAAAGAAGTTAGATTACTCCAAGCCTTGAAAAAGAGGAAGGAAAAAATAAAAACTAAGTCAAAAAAGGAAGGTGACAGTAGCTTAGAAAAACACAAACCAAAAATCTGTGTGTAGGGCTTGAATTGCAAGCACTTTCTGTAAGAACTTCACAGATTTTTACTCTCTATATCTGCAACCGTGACAATTCTGTGATTCTAAGTAGAAACACTTCACAGCATTGCCAAACTAGACGTCTTTTAATCACGAAACGGACAACTGCTGCTGGCCATGCACACAGTAAAAAGACTTACTGTGAGCTACATCTGACATAAAAATCTTGGTGAATAACGCATATTTAACACAGAATTTTATCACAAATACTCATCACCAGACAGCACTTAAATGCAAACCAATTATCCTCAGAAGGCTGATGTTCTATTCACGAGCAAAAAGCACAGTGCTGCTGTTGTTTGGTGCCCCCGAACAGCACAAGTCTACGTCCAGGTGTCAGAAAAGGACAGAACTCAATGGAACGTACAAATTCAGTGCTGCCGGTCCCCGGCATTCCAAGTTCCTCTCCTCCTTCTACAGCTGTTCTTAACAAACAAACCAGTAACTCCTCGCTTTCTTTGGGTCACACGGGCCCAAACAGGCCATTCCTGCATCAGCCTCCTGCTTCCTTCCCGAGCAGGAAGGAACAACAAACATCTAAGGCAGGATGTGCACTTGCAGCACAGTTTGTACAAATAGTCCCTGGGACAACCGTACCCGGCTGGCGAGCACTCTGCACCCGGGCAGAACGAGCGCATCAGCAGCGGAGTCGGAGCGTGCAGGCTCTCGTCGCTAAGAAGAACTGGTAAGCAACCAAAGAACGCGGAGAACCGATTTCCCAAACCGACTCAGACTGCACCCTTGTGCAAACAGGGTGCACCAGCTCCCTGAGGGAAAACGTTGACGATGAACCATGGGAGGTTTTCACGTGCGCTTTGTATGCACCCCATACAAGTGGAAAACACCTAGATTTTCAGCATGGCAAGGTGAAGACAGGTCTACATTTAGTTGCCACTATCTTCTGCTGGTTTTCTGGTTATGATAAATAAAACATACAAACGTACTATCTTTTACCCTGTGCTAAGAAATTCATAGTTATATACAAGGAAGTTTCAAACTAATTTTTTG
Organism: Todiramphus chloris collaris; assembly: GCA_025345505.1. Classification (NCBI taxonomy): domain Eukaryota; kingdom Metazoa; phylum Chordata; class Aves; order Coraciiformes; family Alcedinidae; genus Todiramphus; species Todiramphus chloris. The sequence goes on along the minus strand of JANVCC010000060.1, from coordinate 423,958 downwards.
CATTTTAAGTCACCTCCTGTGGCTACCACAGCAGGCTGATGACTTCCCTGGAATTAATTCATCACAGTGTACACTCAGATGTTGACCCTCAGTAAGGATAAAGTGAATCCAATTTAATTAGCATAGCTTTGTTTTTATTAGTGATGTTAAACAAGTAGCAGACAGTACCATTGCTTACTAACAAACATGGAATCTTAACTGAATACACAAAAAGTATTCACTTTCTGACCGACGCTGCTACTGTGAGTCTCTAAGGAACTGTGAACTTTATTTTTTCCTGCTAATAAAGACTTCATAAAGTTGTAACATCAGTTCTTAGTACCTTCCAGTTTGGCCCCAAAGGTCCTCTCTTCGTCTTAACCGACTGGAACAATGCAGGGTCTTCATCAGCTTTGTAGTCCTGTAACACAAAAAACCAGACCCTGAGAGTCAGAAAAACAATCAGATTCAGTGTCCCACTGTGTTAAGCTTCTGTTCAAGACTGCCAAATTGATTCTCCTGAGTGGTGTGGAGCAGGACAGGTGAAGCACATCTGCCAGGCTGACTCCGGTTGGTGGCACCGGTGCCATCGCAGCCGCTCGTTCACCGCGCGCTGCCAGCGGTGCCCATTATCTGTGCGCCATCACCAGAGCGCGCCAGGGCTGACTCCAGGGTCAGGATGCTCTTGTGCTGCGCACTGTGCGACGTAAGCTCCACCCGATCCGCGTCGGAAACGTTTGAGAAGAGAAAGAACAGCACAGAAACCAGCACGCTCACATCTTCCACGCTGCAGCGTTACGCCCGCTCCTGAGAACCAGGCACAGGAAGGGAAGGAGTGAGCTAGCTTGCAGAATCAGAAACCACATCAGCGCAGTGCGTCAGGTGGCACCGGGCTGAGCACAGGGCACGCTCTGGGGGGCACTGCTTGACAGCCAACACTACTGCTTAACAAGTCATCTACGGGGGGTGAAAGCTAAGAGTAGAAAATGACAAATCTCCCAATGTATGGATTTACTTCTTTGTATGGATGAGGGGTATGAAAATTATTACTCGATAAAGATACTACTTTGTAAATTAGGAAAGGATTAAAAACTCTGTCCTCAGTTCACGAAAACACAAGTGAGGTTTACACAAGGTATGACAACCGCCAACCTAGGAATACGATTATACCCATGCAACCAAGGAGAACGGCAGTTTAAGTTGCTTTAAAGCCAAACAAATGCTTGGTGAGCGTGACACGAAAGACCAAGAAAGTTTAGCAGAGTTCATGGTCTCATTTTTAAAAACAAATTTCAATGAGGACAAAATCTGCACAACGCTGAGTGAAAGAAATACCACCTGAAAAGTAGCTACTGGCTTTTCTTAGCTCTCCCAAAATGGCTCCATTTCCCTGTTCCTCAAGTTTAACTCGTGTAATTTGAATTCAACAGATGGTAGCAGTGCATGTACAACTGAGGAGCTGTGCCATGAATTCACTGTTCCAGCTGTCAGGAGGACTGAAGATCACGTGTACCACGCCGGCTTTCAAATCTAGACTTTTCCATTAGCGTGGCGGAACGACGACAACTTCTAGACTGAAATTCCAAATCCACAGAGCAAGGCTACAGAAAGTGGTTATTAATGCTTTTAATGACATTTTGACATTTACAGGACACTTACTGCAAGCCAGATAGAACTGGAAAATCCAGCAGGTTCTCTCAGAGGAATCTGATTTTACAAGAAAATCAGCTGTTATTCTCTGATACGTTCTTCTCCCCAGTTTTCTCTCGTTGTTCCCAGTTCTTGGAATGTACCTACCTGCACTATGCATTAAAACAGGCTGAAGAAACCTTATAATAGATTTTTTTCCCCTCAGCCATTCTGTAATTAATAGATCTAGAAAGCAATAATAGGCATTCAGATAAACTTCCATATTAAGCATTCAAATATATACTTTAAGATTTGAGCAAATACTTCCCAGAAACATCTCAGCAAGTCAAGACATTCAATCATGTTCCTAATTGATGTTTTCTGAACTTTTGCAAAATGGGATTTTCCTTTACTTCTCCCTCTAAACTGAAATAATGTGCTCATTTAAAGAGCCCGTATTATATCCAGCCAACTTCAGGAGGGTGCTCCCACTGGTGCCAAGATAACACTTCATCTACCTCATGGGGACAATTGGAGCGAGCAGCGTAAGCACTGTACGGTAACTTTTAAATTCAGCAACATTTAAATGCAAGTCCACTGAAATTACTATAATTGCAGAAAGACTAATAGCAGTATTTGTCATCTAAATGCTGTGATAAAGCACATGTCCTTCTCAGAGATATCCAAAAGAGCAAATCCCCTTCGTGTGCAACAGCCCCAGCGCTCCATCTCTGCGGAGCGTGAGCAGCAGCACGCAGCCAACTCTGCCAGCTTTGTTCCCAGCCTGTCTCCCCCAGGAACGCAATGGGGGAGGCAAGCAGAGGGCACCCCATTTCCAGGGCTGCCCACCAGCTGGGCACTTCTCATCTTATTAGTTATTTCCAGATCTGGAGGGTGAAGACAGCTGCCACCCCCTCGACTCCTCAGGTCCTGCATATTCTGGAGGCTGAATGTGATATGCATGTTTATATTTTACAGTCTTTGGGTGGAAAAAAAACCCATGTTTTCTTTACAAGTAAATCACCTCTAGGAAATTTCTGTAAATACTACAGCAGAATATTTTTATGGAAATATATTTAATGTTTTAGATGACTGATTATGACTGCCTTTTAACTATTTCATTCAAACACTGGATGGAAGATGCCGATAAAGGGAGCAAGCTATAGTAATGGATAAACAATGTTCCAACACTGAATGTAGCTGCTGCCTGCTAACCAGCCCTTCCTACACCCACTCCACTTGGGATGCAGGGGGATAAGCAGCAGGGGGGAGGTTTTTACCTCCCTCAACATCCATTGCCTACTGCTGCTGGAAAAAGTACACTGTCGTGGTCCCATCTGAAAATGTCAATGCCAGTCAGAGAAGTCCACAGGAGACTGGATGAACCACTCTGCCTAAGATTATATAAAGTGCACATCACTTGTAACCAGACTGTAGCTTTGTACCAGCTTGTAAGACCCAGAACAAAACCAGTTTCAAATACCAAAACCCTTTCACTCCAAACTTGTCATCAGAGTAATTGCCATTGCTCTTTGCACTCACAGCATCTGGTAACTGGGACAGACAGGGAGAATCAAGAGCTCTGAGAAGCTTACATGGGACTAATACACACCCCAGGACACCAGCAAGGCAGCCACAGTCAAACACACACCAGAGGTGAAACGCCTCAGATCCCTGCAAGCTGCCATACAGCACTGTCAAAAGTCTGCAATAAAATGGTCCCAAGAATGCTTATAAATACAGAAATTTAATTGATCTGCTTTCCTTTGTAAGCATTACAATGTGAAATCTACATAAAATATTAATTAAACTCAAACTTAAGAAGTCAGCATCCTTACTTGAAGAAAGCTAAACAAACTTCAGAAAACAACATTTTTTTTTCTTCCACCAGGACTGCTTCCACAATCCATAAAATGCAGAAGTACAAATGGTCTTGCCACACTATTAATGTGAAATAAGTTGGTGATTTCTGCATTTGCATTGCAACCTTCTTCCTGTAAAAATACTATAATCCAAAACAAAATATCAACAAATATCACTGTTTCCAAGTAACAAACTTTACTATTAAAAATCTCATTCACTAACAAAACCTGTGCTATCTCATACCGTAAGTCTTCATACCTGCTCATTATGGTATAGACCACACAAGCTTATAGAAACACACTGCAGGATGCAGATTTTCAAGTAAGAACTTTGCTTACGTACGCTCTCTCTGTTTTGGCATTCTGGCATATAAAACCTACATACGCAACCCCGAGCAGCCCGGTCTACGCTGTGGAATTATCTGTCTAGACACCACAGGGACAGCAGGCCATACAGTGCTGTGTTATCTGCTATCCCACCTCTTACTGCACGGGGACACGGGAAAACAACCACGCTCTCGCATTTAGGACCCACATATAAGCAGAGCTGGAAGCACGTCAGAAAAAAACCCAGACTTATCTATGAGTAAAATGTAGGAGTGAAAGCAAAAATTCAAAGAAAACAGATGAGTCATGACAAAGTTTTCCATGCCAGAGAGCACGTACAGAAGCTTTGACCCAAGACCTTTCAGGACTCAGTTAACCCAAACCCCACTAAGGACACAACCCCCCCCATATAGATTAAAGTCTAGATGGACAAGAGAGTATTGTAGGAACTCTCCTCAATACACAAACCCTACCAGCACACAAGGAAGAAGACTGGACTACAGCCAAAGTGCAAATAAACAACAGTTCTTTGCAGAGTTTAAGGAAAATATCTGTGCCGCAAGAGCTTAACTCCTGACAGCAACAAGTCCTTCTTAGGAAGAAAAACAGGCGGCTGTTGGAACAAATATTACAACTGAAAAACCCCGAAGCCCTCTTGAAAGCTAGACAGGCACAACATGGTTACGCAGCAGCTAACAGTATAGAGAAGCTAAAAACCCTTTCAAAGAAATGCACAAATACCCTTTCATGGGCAGTTTCTGCTTGAAATCTCAAAATAACATGCACGAATGCAACAAACTGTTATAGAGCATCAGAGAGACTGTGAACCACGTACGATAACGTAATAACTGCAACAACCCAGAACCTGAGTGCTGCTTGACAACTCTCACTCCTTTGTGAGACCTGCTAAAGGTGATAACAGCACTGATAGCTCGGAGCGTGCTCTACCAGGCAGTGTCAAACCTGCACGCATACATACAGGCGAGCATGACTGAGACTTGTAGACCCTAACATACAAATGATACAAGCCTGCTCTTACCCGCAAATTCATGAAAAGCTTCCTGAACCCAGCGTGGCACAACGTGAACCAGGCAGGGGGACACAGCTTCTCATTTTCCAACTCAGTGCTGCATTTGTTTGTTAGGCAGGAGAACACACACACACCACTGGTGCTGTGGAGCAGGACATGCACCATTGGTTCCAAGACCCAGAAAGCATGTGATGATGCTCAGCTTCTGGACTAGTTATATGGACTTTTTAGACGCCTACCACATCATAAATTAAGTCCAAAATGGGAGAGATCCACCTATCAGGAAAACAGCCCTTCCACTCAAGCAACGTGTACCACTGTTTCAGAGACTGCTCCCACACTGCCGGAGGGGCAGCACCACTGCAGGGCACACAGAAACCCTCTCTCTCGAGGCTCGTGTCAGTCATTCGACCCATTTGTATAAACTGGTATTTTTTGAACTTTGTTTCAAGTAATATAACAAGGATCCACTATAATCTAGAATGAGACATTTCGTTTCTTTGTTGTACAAAAATAGCTATAAACCTGATTTCAATTTTGTTGGTTTTTTCTACACTCTTAAAATTGTTTCCAAAAATGTAGCCTCTTCTGATGTTAATTGAGTGTTCAATTCTGCTTATCCTTTAAAAAGTCCTACCCTCCTGGGAAGTGATTTTTATATACAAATCACATCAAGCTATAGATTGTATGCTGGAGATGATTAAGAGAGGGCAGGGTTAAATTTATATCTAAAGAAAGCCACAGATGTCAGCCAAATTATTTACACATACACTTAAATGAGCATGAGTTAGCATATGCATGCCATTAGTATCTTAAAGAAATTTACTATTTTTATATTTGAGCTGATCGTAGTTCTAAAACTAAAGTAACTGCTGCACTACAATGGGTTGGACAAGGTTCATTCACGGAACAAAACGATAAATCTCGAGTGTATGAGAACTTTTATCAAAATTGCTGGATCTTGTAAACATAGCTCCATTCTCTCCATCGCACTGCTACCCCAGAGAGTATATTCAAGTTGCTTTTCCAGGCAGAACCGAGTGAGAAAATAAATGTACAAGCAAAACTTTCCTTTGGCAACACTGACTGTTCCTTTTCCTTGAAAAAAAACCGAGGACACCAAAAAGCCCACCCAGCCACTTCGGATGGTAGTTCCCAAACAAGCATCATAACAAAACAACAAAAAAGCCGTAAAAGAAAAATGACTGCAGAGAGAGCCAGTGACTGCTCTAAGATCACTGAACAAAGGTGAAGATTCTGTAGGAAAAGGATGTTTGGACAAACAGAACACACGGAAAACAGCTGATACTTTGATCAGGGACAGTCACTTCACAAACCCAGCAGCCTCCTCTGAAGACAGAATGAAGTTCAGGGCAAGTCTGTTACCATGACGTAGCTGTACTTAACAGCAAAAAAAAAAGTGTCCTCAAGTTCCATTATCTAAACTTCATAAAGACAGTAGCATAAATGGAAAGTCTCTCTCATGGAGTCCCAAACAGTAGAGAGAGAGAGAAAACAAAGGCCAGAAACTGCAAATTTTCATAACAGAAGAGACAACATGTGTCAGTGCTGGAGAACTTCTACTGTCTAATCCTTAGCTGTCGAGGAAAGGGGGCAAACAAGGAGAGCAGAAAGGGCATCAGCCTACAGATAACGCAGTCAGAAGAACTTGCATGAGAGTCTAAGCACAAAGCCAGTCTTTCTTTAATGAATTCAGGACTTTGAAAATCTGAATTTCTGGGAGATGAAATGGAAATACAGATGGTGAAAGTTAGTCCCAGGTATTCCTACACAACAATGAGCTATAACGTGACTTTGAATTTGAAAACAGCTGCTCAAAATATTTGCTAAAAGCACAAATGGCATTAGAAGTTACTAAAAAAGAGTGTAGAAACATCACAAGAGGCTTAAGACTCTGGGTTAAACCACTCCACACTCATAGCTTTTATACACTGGAGGTCAAATATACAGAAGAAAAAAAAAAAAAAAAGCAAAAAAAAAAGCAAAAAAAGAGCAGGTAACGTACTGAAAGTAGTTCCAAGGATGTCCACCCCTAATGCCATAAAGGTCAGGAGTATAAATGTGTTTAGAAATGGATTAGATGTGCTCATGGGCATGTCAGTAGCTAATAAACGTAACAGGTCAGCTATAACCATTAGCTTTGGAAGTCTTTTAAACACAGACTGATCTTTCAGAGACATGCATCTCCCAGCTTCTAGTATATACATCAAGTTTCTTATCCTTCCACAAGCATATGCTGCTAGCCACTGACAGGATACTGAGTTAGATGGATCTTTGCTCTGAGCCAAAAATGTAACTTTTTAGCATAGCACCATCTGTCACCTTCAGCAGAAAGGGAACTGGCAGTGTCACAGCGACTGCATCACCTCGCCGTGCAAGGGGCAAACAGCGTGAGCACTGCTGCTCACCACGAGCACTTCCAGCAGAATAAATACTGAAGTTCACCACAGAGGAATAAGCTCACCCCTTCGTCTGCACACCCCGTGACCATGCACGTGCTCCGACAGATAACAGCACTGTCTGCCACGACTCCAGGCATGGAACAGGGAATGCACAGCAGACATTTACCTGCCCTTTCAGCAGTAAGGTCATACGGAATGTCTGAAAGAACAAGGGGCAGCAAAATGACTCCTCACTGCATTAAAACAGGCAAGGCACATTTAATTTGGTTTACAAGGAGGTTCTCCAAACAAACGATCTTCAGACGTGTAAATCCACAGATCAGCTGTTAAACATCAGTGAAGTGCTGGTTACACACCTATGGTGCTAACGCAATGGAAATGGATGAAGCAGAAACTCTTCCCCCCTTCCTCTACTTCCCTGAAAAGGAGTCCCCTCCTCACAGTGCAGGATATTCAAGTACTTAATCTCAGACAACAGCAATTAAATAGTATAAAGAACACCTGCCCACACAAAACGGAAACAATCCCATTTATTGTGTAAACACAAGTTGGTAAGTGTTGATGCTAGTGCATACCATTTTCCTGCTATTTGAAAATTAACCATTACATATAGAACAGGCCAACTGCTGCAGTTAAACACACCAGACAACAGCCCCAATAGACAGAGATGTGTAGAAAGCAACAGCAGTAAACCCAAGTAAGGCAGGCACATAAATAAGCCTGGTGGAGCTGCCCTCTAATGCTGCATAAACTAGCACCTACAGATCAACATATCTCACCTTCTTACACACTATGAAAAGCTGGGCAGGAGCCGGCCCCGAGCGCTGGCACCCGGCAGGCACTGGCACCCTGGGCTGTATCCCCAGCTCCGTGGGCAGCAGGGGAGGGGGGATCCTGCCCCTCTGCTCCCAGGGCTCTGGGCAGAGAGAGACCCCCCTGCAGTGCTGGGGCAGCTCGGGAGTGCTCAGCACAGCAGAGACAGGGACCTGGTGGAGCGGGGCCAGAGGAGCCCCAGCAATGCTGGGAGGGCTGGAACCCCTCTGCTGGGAGCCAGGCTGGCAGAGCTGGGGGGGTTCAGCCTGCAGAGGAGAAGGCTCCAGGAGACCTTCTGGGGGCCTTAACAGGGGCTTCTAAGAAAGATGGAGAAAGACTTCTTACAAGGCCTGTTGGGACAGAACAAGAGGCAACATTTAATATCCAGATTGGATATTAGGAAGAAATTCTTCACTCTTGAGGGTGGGGAGACACTGGCACAGGTTTCCCAGAGAGGGTGCGGATGCCCCATCCCTGGAAGTGTTCAAGGCCAGGTTGGACAGGGCTTGTGAGCAGTGTGGTCTAGTGGAAGATGTCCCTGACCATGGCAGGGGGGCTAGAACAGGATGATGTTTGAAGGTCCCTTCCAACACAAACATTAAGACTATGAGCTGGTTAAAAAAAACTGACAATAGAGGGGAAAAGAATGGGAGCTGTTACAAATATCACATGTGCTCCTGTCAGCTAAATCTCAACAGAGCAAGTAAAGCTTAACTAAGAATCCCTTCACATATTTATTTCAGTAGAATGTGATACAACCACATTCAGGGTACCGCTGTCTTTCTCGTGCAAAGTGCTACTGAAAAGGCAAGTTGAAAGTGTGCATGCCCAGCACTAAACCTGGCCACATTCACCTCATCTATCTAGAAGTCATTTAGTAGACTGAAGGTGTAAGTGCATTTACTGTAAAGTGTGGAACTTTGGAATGAATGATTCTATTCAAGACAATTTCATTTATCTGTTAGGTAAAATCCATACCATTTTAGTTTATTCACAGTCAACACAAAGCCTCAGTGGAATTAGCTGCATGCTAAATCCATATCCCAATAGCAAAGCATTTACTTACTCCTGGTTCTACTTGAGTTCTATCTGCAATGTCAATATGGACAACTTCAACACTCTTCCACGTGTTTGGATCCAAATTGTGCACCTGCAAAAAGAGAAAAAGGTATGACTTCCATGCTGTCACCTTACATAGTGGTGTACCTCGTTCCAAGGATTTTTTCTGGACTTCGTAAAGGCAGCGTTCTCAAAAACCTACCCTTTCTTCCTCTGCCTTTCTAAAAGGGAATCATCTCCACAGTTACAGCTGAATCCACTCATTAATCGATTTTAAACCAGCACAAAGCCTTCACTTCTTGAGAATTCAGGAAACCTGGATTTAAGATTAAGCTGTATCCTTCTGTCACATTTGTTAGTGTTAACGAAGTCAAGCTCTAATTAGAAACATTACCCACTAAGTAATCTGCATGAGCTTTTTTGATCTAGAAAGAAGCCACACAAATGCCAAAGCCTGCAAATACAGCACGTTTCAATAACCTGACTAAATCTGGTAGGTTCTCTAAAGCACACGGCTGCCTTTTTATTATGGTCCAGATGAAGTGTGCATGATATGAAGGTAAGAAAGGTCTGAAGATGTCATCACCTTCAGACCTGCAGTCTGTCAGCCATCCCTAAACTTAGAATTACTGCAAGCAGAGCTGTCCAAGAGACACTCTCCTCTGTAACACATGTAGTGCCACAGTTCAACTACTCCTTTGTGGATGGTTTATAAATATGTTTGTCAGTATAGATAAAAAGATCTCCTGAAGAGACCTGTGAGGCAAACCATTTGTCTAGGGAGGAAAAATGAGAGTTTTGACAGCCTGGAAAATTTACAGAAGCAGCTTCACTACATGACTCTACAGGAGTGTACACAGATGAACTCCACCAGCCTGGTGAAACCTGTTGTGAAACCTACTTCCAAGCAAACCTGTCAGCCTAAGTAGCACTATCACATCTAAGGTAAAAGAACATGAAATTTAAAAGAATTTACTATCTATTTAAACATTTGAGTGAGAATCAAGCATCTGCATTCACTTCAACATAAAACATAAACCCCTTTTCTTGCTCTTGAACCTCATTAGGTGAGACAACCACCTTAGGAGTATCTGAATAGTGCTTTTCTTGGTTTACATTAATCACTGTAAGGCTTTGACTTTATGCAGTAATTATCCTCCATTTTCAAGTACAAAATATCTGGATGACTATGTGTTTAAAAAATATTACTAATGCTCGGTGTCTAAATCCCAACTCACATTCTCCGCTGTCCCCAAATCTGGTTTATGCCAGGTCTCAATTTTTATGAAGAAGTCATCTTTCATGTATTCATTCTGTAAGAATTAAAATCAAAAAGGATGAGTGTGATTACACCTTTCTGCTTAAAGTTTAGATAAATGGCATTTACATGCAAGTCTCTACTAAGCCTTGACTAGCAACACATCCTATTCCAATCACAAAAGAACCAGCCCCCTTACCCACACACAGAAACGGACACAAGGAGATGACCAGCATCTAAATCTACAGCAGTACTATGCTGAAGCCAGGCGTGTTTGAGAACTCTAACTCTGTGCATACAAATAAAAATAATACTGTCATTTACCACCCTTCTTCCTCCACCCTGAAATTCTTTACCTCTGTGTTCAAGTAGTTTTCGAATTACTAACAGTGCAGTTAAGACAAAACAACTAAAATACATTCACTTTAAATTTTTAGTAAACAAGACCGTTCTGAGAGGCAGGCACGATCGCTAATAGATGTTAGATGTTACCATATAGCACAGCTATGATCACAAAGGTCCAGCTACCACTAAATTGTGTATCTAAAGACTAGCACAGAACACTTCTGATTTCAGAAGCAAGGATGCACACAGCAGTGTGCGCACATATCGCGATGAGTCGACCGAAACAGTTCACAAACTCATCTGTTACTCCTGAAGTTGCATCCACCCAGCGACAACCTAAGCCAAGCTTGCAAGTGAGCACAGAAAGCAATTTAACATTAAGCTCTGAAGCTTCCTTAGAGGTTGTCAAAGTATATACACAGGGAAATGAAGTCTTAACGATCTCTTTCCCACGCATCTTTAATAAAACTGAAGGAAAACGCAGCTCCCCGGACAGACAATCCATTTCGGTTCTCAGTTAGCCCATTTTAACGAAAGCAGGATTTCACTTTGCAGAAATGGGATTTCAGACACTTAGTACTGTCTGAAATTTCATTTCATTCCTCTTTCTCCACTCAGGAGTGTAGAAACCTCCGATTTGGCTTTTTTGGTTTTCTTTTTTAACATTATGTCTTACCAGCAAGGTCATTACACAGCTGTAGTGGTAAGTAAAGGTACAGAAGATAATGTAAAAAATGAAAGCATTTCCCTGACAAATTACAGTTCTAATTATAGCCACATGCAGACAAATAAAGTAACAAGGAGCTCTATGCCAGGAACCCTGGTGAGGCACGTCTGAACGCTGGAGCTAGCTTGCTGGAGTCAGAGCCAACCATAGCAGTAACAACAAGTAAAATGTATTTCAAAAAACCCAACATAGGACTGATAGTAATTCAAATACTCACTGTCACAACTGGTTGTTGGAATTGCATGCAAAGAAAATGAAAGGGAAACACAACATGTTATTAGATACAACCATTTCAGAAAAGTCTCACATACAACAATTGCTTCACAGTATAAAAACCACTCAAAATCAGTCTAATAGCATTTGTGCATCAAGTCAGCAGAGTTCAGCAGACTTTGACTTGCTGGTCTTAACCTTAGAAGTTCATTAAGTTACTTTGAACTATTCAGCAGAAACACAACAAACACTAAAGAAGCAGAGCCCACTCTTAGAACTTACAGAATTAGAAGTATTAAAATAAAGCAGTCACTTATTTTAACCGACCATGAAGAATTAAATTCTTTTCAAACAGGCTCTGTTCTAGACCTTTCCTAAGAACACTGGATACTAAGACTCTGCAGGGACCAGTAAACTGGCCCACCGTGGTTTCTCTTCAGAAGCAGCTCCCCTTTCAGAAGGGGAGATCTCACAAACTCAACATTAAAATCTGAAATGTATTTTCCATTTGATGGCACGCTGTTTTCTCCTAAACAGTTTATGTATTTTCCATTTGATGGCACGCTGTTTTCTCCTAAACAGTTTAAGGCCATCCCTTGACTGAACACTGACATCAAAACACCCATCTGGAGACCTACTTGTTCTACAGTAGGGATACGCGTTCCAAGCCTTCTCATGGAACACCAGTGAGCCTTCGGGAGCAATCATCCTTACAAAACCAGGAACTTTACTGTGGAAAACCAAACATTGATGACATTAAAATTACTTCCAGTAGAAATGCGTCGTTGATCTCTTGTGCTCTAATAAGAAAGGCATGTTCTACTTAAGCACTTTAAAGGTTGTGATGTACAGGTTACCCACAGTTTAACATGCAGGGACTCTGACAGCGTTACTGATCACAACACAAGTAAGGAATAAAATGGGGAAGGTGGCAGTGAGATAACTAAGAGTGAGCTAGGCATAATTTGGAAGAACTGTAATCACAATGAAAGCTGTGCTTTCTCTTCAAGAGCAGCAGACACAGCTGCTGAGGGAGAGCACTGCCAAGAGGTCTCAGCCCCACACCCCAGCAGAGCTGCTGGCTCCTCCATGGCCCAGCCCGTAGCAGGGCTGGCTGCAGCCTGGATGGGGGCTGTTCAGCTGTGCCCGAGGAGAACCGCAGCTCACTGTGCGCAGCAGAATCACCATCTCTGGTGACAAAAGCCCTCTAGTCCAACAGACTGCCCATGGCACTTACCACAGATTGAATGCTTGGAAGAAAGGTAACAAAATCTGATACAAGAGAAATTTGGTATTACCAAGAATACTTGAGGCTGGTGCCCTTAAGTAGGTGAATATAATCAAACTACGTGTACAAATGTGCGTAAGGGACAGAGAGAGAGTTCAGTCTACGTGGGCATTCCATCCTCAGTTTTTCTCCAAGGATGGGGAATAAGTTTCTGTCCTTTTTTTTCTCTTTTAGATTCAAGGACAAAATCCACCTGATGGTTCCTTTTTCACACTGCAGGAGCCTTACGTCCCACTCATCCGGGACTTTTCTTCTAGAATAAGCAACCACGATTCTTCCAGCTCTTCTATCCTAACGATACAGCTGCCCTTAGGGTACTGCACCCTGCAGAGGAACATCAGCTGCTCACCCCTAGAGGGTCAGACCCCATTCGGATCAGTTCTCCAAACAACCCAGGTTCTACCCACTCTGAAATGCACATAACTTCTGGAGATATTATTTACCTTACTCATTGTCTCTCAGAAAAACAGCACCCCCCCACACCACAAGGACTTGTGTGATGCCTTACAGAGCATCTTAAAGAGCACTCGGGCAATAGCAACTCCTCCTTAGACACAAGATCCTATAAAAGCATTCTTCCTTTAAAATGCAATAACCCTTCTCTTCTCTATCCTTCTCTATCAACACTCCCATCCTTTGGGACACCCTACAAAGCATCTGTGGTAGCCAAAATGATGGGTTGGTATCTAAGAAGAATTAAAATTATTTCTACTTCGAGATGCATTTCCCTGTTCTCAGATAGGACATTTTGCATGGTTCTCCATGACTCTATCCCACATATTTAAAATCCACTGCATTTCACACGATTTCGCACTCACCAGAGCATTCCTGCACAGCTCAGCAAATCAGAGGGGCAGGAAAACACAGAAACCATCCCAGAATGGTAAACAGTGGAGGGATCTCATTTTAAACATTTCTTGCTCAGCACCAAGTGACCATAAACATGTACCAATGTCTTCCTCACCTCTTTAAATGATAGATTTTGTGAGTATATTGTCCCTTCTCGCCATCCTTCTCATAAGGCTCATTTTTTAAGACTTGAATTCCTTCACCACCTCCTGTTTCATTTTTGCTAGCTTCTGCCACAGAATAAAGTTGCCCAACTTGATACTGAAAAGAGAAGTAAAGTTTCAATATTGAAGTTAGCCCAAACTTCTCATGCATAAAGGAATCTCACTGTTTCCAGTGACAATCTGGTACTACAAGCAAAATTATCAGCAAAGTAATATACACGATATAAAAACATATGAGTAAAGTATGACAATCTACTGGCAAAGTTTATCCATAGTTCACAGGCAGCAGGTCTCTCTAACCAGCTTGTTTCACACTAGTGCAACACTTTGGTGCAGTGTGCCAGATACATTATTCTTTTCTCTCATCCTAAAAGCAACGTATACGTGTTGTTCTTAACTGTATAAAAGAAACATAATTTTTAGTTTGCAGATTTGGAAGCAGCTAATTCCCAGCTCTGAGCCTCCCAGATTCACACTTTTAACCAACTGGATAGTGCCCTCATGGGACCTGTAAAACGCAAACTGTAGCAGAAAGCCAGCATGATGGTTTCGCTCAGAATTACGTGCAGATTTCCTATCATGACTTTCATTTAAATGTCTCAGTGCTATTTAAATTGCTGCCTTCAGATCCTGGGTGATGATTCCCACCATTGCCTCCAGGAAAAGGCTTGGAGTCACTCAGTGCCTTGATCAGCAGGAAAATTCTGCTGCAGTGCAGAATCACACAACTTTCCTTTCCTTTCTTGCCTGTAAGACACGGAGTGGCTCAAACAACCACAGGTGCTCTGCCTGCAGCACTGGCCTCCTGGGGAATCCACGCTCCGCGGGACTGGCAGCCCGCACGCCGCACCTCGCCCACGGCAGACCGGTGGGCACACACGGGGGTCCAGCTACTCAGGTTTAAATAAGACACAAACAACTTCCCACCCATCACCCCCAAACAAAGGCAGCTTGGATGAGGACATACCTCTTGCACTGAGCAAGGTAAAACCACTCGGCTGAAAGAAGAAAAGAGAAAATTCAACAAAATGTGTAATTAGGGTTCACTTGCAGATTACAGATATAAACTGTAACAAGGACATTCAAGAAGGAAGAGTCAAAATGAGTTAATTCAAGTTTTCCTTTAGAAAAGCACCGCGACAGTAAGATATAACAGATATAACACAACAAACCCAATGAAATTCAACGAGAGGTACATTACAAAATGACAGAAAAGGGGTTAAGAATGCCACAAGCTGCCAGCAATTCCAGGATCTGCTTCCAGCTCAGCCATAACTTTGTGTTGTGCTGAATGTGTTTAAACTTCCAGGCGTGAGCTTTTCTCACCCGTTACACAGTAAGGAGCCCTGGCTGTTCAATCTGAAAGGACAGACGGGCAGGCTCTCAGAGCCTGCAAATTAATTTTGGTAATTACAGCGGTTATGAGTCGTTTAAAAAGCAGCCACAGCTCATATCCCAGTTAGGTGCACTTTTGTCAGGCAGCTGAGCTCTAACGCGCTGTGCATTTAACAGCAACGCCAGGGGCCGAGGGCGCTGGCTCCTGGCAGCCTCAGCAGTGCACGGCACAGACACCTTTCCTCAGTTTCCCCGTACATAATAAAATGGACAAAACGATGCAAATCATTACTGTTGCAAAACGATGTGACAGAACAATGGCATGGTTTTGGAGCATTTAAGTGATGTAACCTCCCCTCCTGACAACCTTATGGCCATTAAGATTCAGCGGAACACACTCATCCTGGAAGCGTGACTGTGAACACGCCTGCTCTAGAGAGGAGCCGACCCAGCTCGGGCCACCCCTGCCACGTTTGCGCTGTGTGAACAGCGAGTGGCACGGTTTCTTTTAGGTGCTCCTGTCAACATGACTTCAGCAGCTCGAGGGGCCTGTGCAGCAGAAAACGCAGCAACCGCAAGAAGACAGAAACCCTCATCCCTGCAGATCAAATTCAGTCATGTGATTTCTGTGCAACTTCTTCTTGAGCCCTGACTGGATAAAGACTTTTCTGATTTAGTCTATGATGTGCCTCACTCAAAGAGCTTAAATAAAGCTGTGAACACTTCAGAGAAACTGAAAAAAACATAATCAGCCTCAAATGTTGGATAGCGTCAGGCTGAAAGCAAAGCCGGCACCCAAACACAGAACAGCCAAATACCAGTCAAAGTAAAATTCCCATAGGGAATCTTATTACATCTCATTTTACCCGATAAAAAAAAATCCTTAAACTGTTTTTAAAGCTGGCTGGCAAGAGCAGGAGGGACAGAAGACGCCTGTCTTGGCATTATCAGATGCTGACTCAGTACTACAGCAGACACACTTGTGACTTGCAAGGCAGTACAGGAGATTTTTGGGCAACTTCAGCTTTACTCTTTAGTGGGACAATACATAAAATTGGAGCATAAACAGGAAATCACAGCAAATGTAAAGGTAGAAAATCACAGCAAATGTAAAGGTAGAAGGAAATGTAGGAATTCAATGGAAAAATTGTATGGAACAGGGTTTTTTGAACTTAAGGATGAGGACAGAAGACAAACAAAGCAATAATGCAAAAGAGCTAAACAGCAGAGAAATCCAATGAGAACTCATAAATAAGTACACAGCCCACCATTATCTTGCAGGAAATGCAAGACAAACAGACAGCTTCTCCCATGAGGACTGGTGCGAGCTCCCTCTACAACCTAAGAGCAGGCCGTTGGTTCTGAGTGCCGCGCTGACGGATACAGCACTGGCACCTCAGACCTCTCAGCCTGCACCTGCTCTCTGCAGTTCAGGCAGATCCCTGAAGCATCCTTGGAAGCTTCTTTTCAGCCTGACATCACATGCGCTACTATTATTCTGAACTGAAACGTCACCTTTACTACCACAGCCCAGGCCACACATTACTAGACTCTGAGGTAATTTAAAGCCAAAGGGGTGGAAAGGCAGAACACCTCATGGGGAGGATCTACCCAACGACATGGAGCACCTGGCAGCACCAGAACAGGCAACTGCAGAGAGACGGGCACGGACACCGCTCCGGGACTGTCACTGCCGCCACTCGAGCTCCCTGCTAAGCAGCACGGGGTCCCGATTCCACAGCGCCCGGGATGCAGCACTCGCGGCAGGCACGGACAGCTCTGCAGGAGCAAAGCCACGGCCGCCGGGGAAGGAGTTGAAGAAACTCCCCTTGTGGGACACGACTCGTTTCTCGGCGCGGGGCCCGCCACCCGGGGTCCCCAGCTGTGTGACTCCCAGGTACGCTCGCCCGGGGGGCAGCGGCTCAGGGCTGCGGCACGGGCCGGGGAAGCGGCGGCCGGCGGAGCGGCACAAAGCAGCCCCGCGCCGGGCCCTGCCGAGTGGCTCCCCCCGCCCCGCGGCACGGAGGGCCCGGCCCGGATGGGTGCGGCGTCCCGGGGCGCGCCCGCCGCCCCCGCTTGGCCGCCGGCCCCGCGGCCCCTCGAGGCCCCGCCGCGAGAAAGGAGCGGCCACGGCGGCGCGGGGAGGAGAGGAGAGGAGAGGGCCCTGCCCCGAGCGGCAGCGCCGGGCCGGGCGGGGAGGGGAGGGGCCGGGAGAGCGCCCGCCGCCCCGCTCCGCCCCGCTCCGGTCCCGCCCCGGTGCCGCCGCCGCGGCCGCGCCGCCGCCAGCCCCG
>JANVCC010000060.1:352413-401366 GCA_025345505.1 Todiramphus chloris collaris | reverse complement strand
TGATCAGCACCATCTTCCCCTCGCCCGCACCGCGCACGCGCCACCCGCCCATCCTGCACCGCGCGCTTCCGGGGCGGGCTCCGCCCCCACGGGCCGGCGCGACCAATCCCGCCGCGCCGAGCGTCCTCGCGCCCGCGCCTGACCCGAACGCGCCCCGGCACGCGGCGCGGCGCGCCCGCGCCGCCGCCAATCCGAGGGCGCGCAGCTCCCTCGAGCGCCCCTCCTCACTCACGGGCAGCCAATCAGGGCGCTCCGCCGGCCCGGCTCCGTCCCGGTGCCGCCCTGGCCTCGCGTGCTGGCGCAGCGACGTCATCGCTCGGCGCCCGCCCGGCCCCGTCGGTGCTGGGAGGGGCCGTCGCTGGGGGCCCGGGCCGCTGAGGTCTCCCGCGGCCCCGGCGGAAGTGAAGTTTCTACTCAGCAATTACGGCCCCGCTCTCCAGCCCCGCGAGCGCTGAGGAACGCCCCAGGGCGCTGGCCCCTCCTTGCCCCTCCGGGGACCGCGCTTGCCCTCCCTGGGCTCCGGCCGAGGGGAACCGCGCCCGGCCCAGCGCGGGGGAGACGAGAGTCCGGGGTGTTTGTCTAGCCCGGTTTGTCCCCGGCGGAAACACCGGCGGGCAGCCGGCGCAGGGCCGGTTCCGTGCCCGCCGCGCCCCGCACGGCCTCGGGCACACACACGGGGGTCTCCCCCGCTCTTCACCGCTGACCTGGCGGCCACCAACGCGCTGCCTTTCGCTGTCGCGCGGCGCCTCTGCTAGTGACGCCATCAGCGCCCTTCGGTCGGGCGGGGTGCGGGAGGGAAGCTGAGATTTCCGTAGGAGGCGTTTCGGGCTAAACCCTTTCCTGGCGGGCTGCCTTGCGTCACCTGTGGCCTGTGCCCCTGTTGCCACAGAGTGGAAACCGCAGCGACGCGGTAGCGGGAGCACTGCTGCCTCCGCAGAGGGAGGGCCCTCCTGGTGCCGCCAGAGGTGAGGACACCCGGACCGAGCCACCGTGCCCCGCTGCCCTCTGCAGAGATTTTCCTTCGTCTCGTATCAGTTCACAGATAAAAAGGACGTCGGAAATCAACCAACGACTGGACAGACAGCGTGCGGAGCAAGGTTCAGATGCACCTGAGCCCTCTGGTCCCCCAGACCTGCTGGTGCCACTCCACCCTCGGCTTTCATTAAAAATGGAAAGAGCCAACAAGCCTTAGACCTCAGCGGTGGTGAAGAGAGGCTGCTATCAGCCCAAGAACAGAACGCTTGGTGAAGCTCCTCGCGCCTGGAAAGAACCCAAAACGCTGATCCTTGGGGAAAGAAATTGCCTCCGTGCCCCAGGGGGTGCTGGCGCCGAGTCCCTCTGCCTCAGGCAGCTGTCACCACTTGGTCTGTGACAGCCCGTGTCAGCTTCACAAGGTATTACCACTGCCACGGTGCTGACAAGAGGAAGGTGTCATTTTAAATGGACATCTGTGTCCGCTCTCGACCCATAGGATGTTTGACTGCGCACTCTTAATTTATGGGTATCTACTGCATTTTAACTTGTCCGTGGGCAACGGCTGGTGTCTGAAACGGGCTGTGGCGGATTTTTGCGCCTCGCTGAATTGCCGCTCCCTGTTTGAGCATCAGTCTCAGCACAATACCCGTGTTCTTGAGCCACGTCCTGTTCCCAGAGGCGCTGCTGGGCGCTGCTGCCAGGCTCACCCCTGCCTGCCCCTTCCCATGAGAAGCTGTCTTCCCCAAGTTCCATTTGCCTATAGCCAGAACTAACGATGTTTTACACATCAACTCCACCAAAGGAGAGCAGAAATTCACAGATAGGAAAATTAAACATTGCCAAACGACCCTCCCACAGATAAATGGCTTTAAAGAAAATCCTCAATAGGTTCTCCCTATGAAAACATATTTTCATTCAGGTCCCTGGCACTGTGAATGGTGGATGCTATGGAAACTGCCGCTCAGACTTACACTTGCACGGGCTTAGCCTGCAAGGCGAAGAAATTACAAAGGGCTGTGCCAGGGCACAGTGGTGGGGCTTTAAGTGTCTGCTTCCTGAAGTTCTCCAGCATTCAGTATTTTCCTTTATTTGGTTTTTCAGAATCCTGGCGGAGAGCAGTTCCCCTGCTGCTGCTCCTTCCCCATATGGACAACATTTGTCTTTTGTTTATGTAGCAGCTGCACTGTGTGCACTCCCCAAAACCCTGATTCCCTTTGTTTATATCTGGATTATACCACACACAACAGTAACATCTGAGTAGCTGCATCCTGCTGATTCCAGACCCTGCATACAGACAAACCACTTCAGACCAGCCCATACTGTTTCACCACGGTCCCTCCTCGAGGAGGGAATGCTTCCCCAGCGAGCTCCAGCCTGGGTTGGCCCTGTGTAGGACCTCACGTTGCCCGTGTAGCTGCACACCAGTGGCTCCCAGCTTACACCAGAGGGTGAGCCTGCCGAGGTGTCCCACTTCCTGAACACAGGGCTGCGTGCACGGGAAGTGGGACCGTGGCACTGAAACACAGGAACAGCCTTTTGGGAACTTTGTGAGGGGACCTGCTAGAAGCTCAGTGGACCGTGGGTCTGTCACACCATGAGCTGGGTCCCTGTGCGGATCTGTCCCTAACTTCATGTCCGTGTAGAGTTGTTAGGAGACTGATCTTGGTCGGTGCATGACTTCCAAGGGACCTCAGGAACACAACTGAAGTTCCTTCCACCTTCTCTCTTCTGGTGTCTCCGGCACCGGCTTTGCTCTTGCTCTGCTGCCTTCCTGCTGACCGCTGCAGGACCATCAGCTGCCCCCGCCGGCGGGGCAAGAAGGCAGAAGCTGCAGCACCACGCTGCTAATGCAGGAGACATCGCTGTGCTCTGAAACAAAACTGCTCCCTTCCTTCGAGTTCCCAACCCCCTATTCCTCCTCCTGTGACAGAAGAGGGATTTGTAACCCTGGCAAAATTTTCCATATAATGAACTGAAAACAGGAACATGTTTTTAGTATTAAACACCCTCTCTTTTATGCTAAAAGATCAACATTGTGCTCTGGCCACAGAGGCTGTAGTGCCGTGTGACTCGAGACCGGCGGCGGTGAGGCCAGTACATCGCCCCGAGACCGGAGCCCTCCCACCTGACCCCAGCTCCTGTGCAGGACGGTGCCAGACCCCGAGCTGGCCTTTTTTCTGCCAACTAGAAGACCGACAGTGAGCAAATACTGACACTCCCACCAGCTGCTAGGAAAGGGAAAAGCAGTTCCCAATCATCACTTGTGATGGGACACTACATCCTGCCACAAAGGGGCAGGGTCTTGGCGACCCCTCGCCTCTAAGAGGGGAAGCCGCGGGCAGCAGCCGCATGCCCGTCAGCCCTGGCCACAGAGCGTGGGTCTGTGCCTTCGGGAGCAGCCCAGTGAGCAGCTGGGTGCCAGGACAGAGAGCAGAGTGCGGAGAAATTCTTTCCCGACATCATCCTAGACAAGAGACTAAAGTACTGAGAGAACTCATGCTTTAATAGACACTGAAATCACAAAGAAAGAAGGCCAAATGCCTTAGCAATTTCAATAAAAATATGAAAATCTTTTTACATGGTAAATTTCATAATATAAAAAGTTTAATGCTGTCTGGAAACAGAGTCTTAATTTACAAAGAAAGTCCATATAGGCCAAACATGGCTAACACTGCGTACAAGGAGAGCAAGTGCTAAAGGGCGGCTGCTGCTGCTTGGAAGATTCTTTGCTGACAGTCCTCTCTGACTTACCATCTTCAACGCTCTTTTGAAGGAGTTCTGCAACCGAGGGGCCAAGTTTTCCACACACATTTGCAGCCTTTCTGGACAGCATGGCAATGAGCCCAAAACTGCTCAAACCCATAATTACCACCTAGCCTGGAACTACCAGTGTTTCTTAACAGATTCACAGATACTTCTGTGCACCTGGATCTATTCTGCAACTTGAAAGAGATGTTCACAGAATGAGTTTGACCTAATGAAAGGAGATACAGCCTGGAGCGATACACGTGGGTGTAGCACCCCTTGCTTCTTCCTTAAGTAAGGTATGGTTAAAAAGAAGAAAAATCAGTACCAGGCCAGAGTTCAGGCTAGCCAACAAAATCAAATTAAACTGGATTTTGATCAGAGAGATTGTTTACTGTTCCCATTTAGTTGGAGCTAAAGACAGTCAATAAAAAAAAATAAATCTGTATCTCACAGAGTAAAACGTACTGGGCAAAACTGAACTAAAATGAATTCTATGGCCTTGGGGAATGGTTGCATGTGGCAGGTTTTATGTGAAAGTGGATAATACCTAACTCTTATTGCTCACTGTATCAAGCAGTGTTGTCACTTGTACCATGCACAAATACAACAACGACAAATGCATTTAAACTCCACAGAAGGAATTCTAATATCAAATGGTGAACATCTTCATTTCCTGAATTTCTCCACATAACGGGCAAACCTGATAAAACTTTTTTCCTCACAAAGGGGTTGTTTCTCATTCAGGGGGTGGAGGGGTAGGCACAAGGTGTGTGACATGTCTCCCAGCCATGAGTAAGCATGCATCTTCATGGCTCTCATCAAGCCAGCAGAAGTGCCCCGTGTCAAGTCAATAGAAACGTTTCCCAAAGGGCTTGTTCTAGTGACACTCACCTTCCATATTTATACAACACCAATTTCCCAAATACTGAACTTCCTCTACATCTGAACCCTTTCCTTTTTCTAACGCTCCTCCCTCAAAGTAATGACAACAGAAAAACCACCCCCCACCCCGATTTAGCTCTTTCTGAAAACTTTAAACCAGTGTGAAACCTACTGGCAGCATGAAAATGGGTTGTACCAAAATGGCAATACATAATTTCTACAGATTACAGACCCTTTAGTTATGGAAGTAAAGAACAAGTAAAGAGGCTTATTTCTGGCATGTTATGCAGCACTACAGGGAGTATTTGCTGTTGCTATAAACAAAAAGCTGCCCACTTCCATCCTGGATGTTCCTGGGATGTCGTTTTAAAACAGTTATGCTGGTTAGAAACAGGGTTGGTCACATGAAGTCTCTCAGCAGTCTTGTGACCAGAGCAAGTGGCATTATCAGCAGTATCACCGTCTACGCCGTGGCGAGACGCTGTACCGACTCATTCTGGCCCGCTATTCTAATTGTTCCTGCCAAATGATGAGAAGATGATATCTAGCACCAAACCATCACAGAAAGATGTAATGTACAGACAAATAACTTGCATCATATGAGTTGAACAGATTTACTCAACTGTTTTGCTACATTGCATAATACGAGTAGATGAAGATCCACTCTTTTTGTCTTTTTGCACTGAAACTTTTGGGATCATCCATCCCTTGTTTGCTGACTGTAACAACACAGCCCTCTATTCTTTGCCCTTAGTGCTTGTGTTCATTTCTTGCGATGGCAAAAAGGAAAACATTCTCCCAAACCCAGTGGATTCTAGAATATACTCAAAGCAAGCATTTGATTTATGCACCATGAGTAAGCTGAGCCCAAGTAATTTTATATTCTGGTATCAGAGTTGAATCCTCTGTCCTGCTACCATGCTTTTCCTCCAAGATCCCTAAGCAAATCACAAACTATTAGATCCATATTTTCAAGAAGAACATCCAGACATGACAAGTGCAACAATTATCTGCATCAGCAAGGTGCCTCTAACATGTTTACAGAGCTGGCTGCACTCACCGTTCAGGTAGTCGGTTGCCAGACAGGAAGTTGACAAGATCCAGCTAAAACTCAGGGCCTAATTAATTAAGCCTCACAACACCTCTGTGAGGTAGGTAGGTAAGTATTACTATCCCCATTTAGATAGAAAGGGAAGACGAGGCACGGAGAGGTGAAGTGAGTAGCCTTCGGTCACTCAGCAAATTTTGGGAGTGCAGAATAGAAACCAAAAGCCTTGGTGATCCAGTGCTCCGACTTCATCGCACACGGCCTGCGAGACACTCGGCGGGGACCCTGGCGTGCGTGCCGCAGCCAGCGCTGCCGCACACCCAGTTCTCAGTGCATGGCAACGGCCGCTTCGCTCCGATTACATCACTGCGCTCAATAGCCTCTTAAAGAAGTAAGGTCCGACTTGATCCACCACACCCAAACACCATCTAGCCTAGGGAAGCTGACTTTACACGTCCCCCCTGGGGTGCTCCTGGTTCTCTCTTCTCCAGGGATCAGAGGGTGCCAGGTTCTGCACACAGCCACTCCGCTTGCTGCTCTGACTGCACTGACATCTGCTCAGACTGGTCAACTTGATCTGAAAGAAACTTCCTTCCACAGCAGGGGAAAGATCTGCAGACCTGACCGTGAGGAGCTATGGGGAATGATTTAGCAGGATCAGTGAAGGATTTATGTGGTCAGCTGATTTCTTAATCACATACACATCACATTCCCGCCTACTGTGGAACCGTAAATAATGATCTGAGCTTTGGTGTCTGTAACCCTTTTCTGTACACACTCAGCAGACAGAAGACATCTGTGCTGCCCAAACACTTCCCAAGATGAAAACTTCACCTTCGTAACGGTGTGTGCCAGAAAGATCAGAGCATTCAGTAACACCAGAACTTGTCTCTCTGACACACACTTGCTCACGCTGAGGTTCACCTTGCTCGTTATGCTCCAAACACTTTTTTTGAGCAGACCAATCAGCAAAATATCACCTGAAAGGTTTCCCTCCGGAAAAGAGTTACCTGAGATGCAGGTTTTAGAATGGGGCACCTCTGTCCTCTTGTCCTTGTTTCACTAGCCTCTACTGATGCAAGAGAGCTGCCAGTATCATGCTGCTATGGAGCTCCATTGCCAGCAATTTCCTGTGTTTGGCTGACTGGGCAGCGGTATCGGGAGGTGTGTTACCCTGGCCTCTCTGTCAGCCTCTGAAAACAATCGAATAATGGCTTGTACTTCTCCAGGCAGAAGCTTGTGCATACTTTCTTTGTGGTATACATGAATGTTCTGCCTCCTCTCCCTTCCCTCTCCAATCCCTGATATGTAAAATTTCTGTATAAAAAGACAGCTGTAAAACCTCCTGTTAGGTTAAGAAATACAAGTAGGTGGTTTAAAAGCTAGTACTGTATGAACAGACAACTGGATTCCTTAGACCTGTTGCTGCAAATACTGAGCACTACATAGAGCCTGTTGTCACATGAGTCTGGCCAAGGGAAACTCAAACCCATCTGTGTAAGGCCCATGTTCCTACGCCGTGACAGACGGGGGCGATCTGTGGCGTTCCTGTGCATTGCCAACTGTGGGATGACCACAGCTTCTCAGGTAATGGTTCTGTATTGATAAAGGCGGGTGGGCAGAAGCAAATACTTTAACAAGATTTTAAGTCATCAGTTGGTACTTGAGACCTTTCAGCATTTGGAGGAAGGAAAAAATCTTCCTGGTGACAAAAATTTATAACCGTTCCCCGATGGCAGCCTCAAGGGGCGTGCGGTTCCTGGAGTGCTACTGGAAGGTGGAGAGTGAGTTGATGTCACTGCATTTGTCGTTTCAGGGCGCCTGTGTCCGTTCGGAGGGTTCTTTAGTGGAGAAGCAAGGTGTTGCTCAATAGACAGATCCTTTAGTTCCAGCTTATCTGCACTTTCTTCTTTGCTGTGCCGTGGAGATAAATTGAGCAAGCTGAGAACATCTTTCTTAGAAGTCATTGTTCCAGGAGCTCCTCGGAGAATCTTTATTGGGCCCGTGGAGTGATGGGGAGTGCTTTGCCAGAACATCTTTAAGTTGTGAATTGCTTGCACTTTTTCATCGATGGCAGCCATTTTTAATTTGTCTATGTCTGGGGCATCAGCCGGGCTTGAGCGAGCAGAACCAGCTGAGGAGTAAGAAAGAGCAGGAGATGGAGTGCTGCCACCAGGAGACTGATGCCCTGAGCTTGGAGAAATATTTCTGGGTGATTTAGAAATATGAGCACTGTACGGAGAGCTGGGGTACTTGAGTTTAAAGTGAGGCTGCTCAGTTAAGGACCCATGTGAATCACAACTTGGAGATGGCTGCCCACTGCCTTGTCCTGTGCCTTCTTTGTTTGACATCTCTGATGTCGTTGGGCTGTTATAGCCAGAGCTCACTTTCTGAAGGGATGAACTCCTTGTTGGAGGCTTTGGTTTAACTGCAAGAGGTGAAGACTGATTCTTCTGACTGGAGCTGACAGGCCGACTGAATGCACTGGTCTCTGAAGATCTAAACGCAGACAAGCCTGCAGGGGTGGAAGCTCCATCATCTGAATTGCTCTTGTTTATTTGGCTGCCGCTTCTCTGAAGGCGTTCAACAGCAATGAGGTGACTCTGAGTTTCCTCCAGGATTTTTTGGGCCAACTCTTGTGGATCAAGCTTTGGATTACTGTCCTCCTGGGATTTGACAGTGCTGTCAGTCTCAGTGCTAGACTGGTCAGATTCCCCAGTATCAGAACTTGCAAGTTTCCCAACTTTTTGGAAAGGTGAATTTGGACTGGGAATAAGAGTCATCTTAACTGGAGAATTTGGGGTACTTAAGCTCCCTTTAGAGTTGACAGACTCTTTAATGCCTCCAGGATGGCCAGTTTTGGGCTGTTTGTGATCAGGGGAAAATCTCGGGTTTATGTTTTCTTGGTAACTGGCCAAAGGCTCATTACTGATTATAGAAAAACCTTCATACTCTTCCTCATCTTTGCTGGCTACAGTGCTGGTTTGTGGCGACAGCTGGCTCTGTACTGCAGACCGATGTGGATAGATGTTCTTGGGCCTCTCATAGTCCTGGCGTCCTCGGTGTCCCACACCATCTGGCATGCTCTCTGGCTTGGAAACAAAACTCATGGAAGAAGCAATGGAGCTCAGGCTATACACAGAAATGGCATCTGATGCAATGCTGTCTGGACAGGTAGGAGAGAATGGAGGGTTTTGATACTGGGGTACAGGGTTGGAAATAGACTGAGCAGAAGCCAGTGACTCTAGTGATGAGGAACTGTCCAGGCTAAGGCGCTTAGGCAGCTCTGTAGAATCTAAAAAAGAAAAAAATAAATGTACAAACATGCCCCTACATACACAGTAAAACTCAAACAAAACCAGTAACGTTCTATAAGAATTGAGAGGAAATGCTACAAAACATGCACTCAGACTCTATGCTACTTCAAAAAACCCAGCTGCTACTTAGGTGAGAAAAAAAGTGTGCACAGCCAAGGAAATGCAAAGGCAGGAACCTCAGCACAGGTAACCTAGATGAAACTTGTCAATTTATTGTCATTTTATATCTCAAAACCAAAAGTGAGTTACACGTCCTTCAGTTGCTGGACTCCATTCCCAGCTTTGGCTTCAGCCAAGTCTTAGTGTTTGTTTCCCAGACACAAAAAAACCCCAAACAAACATTTGCTGCACCTGTTGTATGATGTATGGTCTGTATGACACGTGTGTGACGATGTATGTATGATCTCTGCAAAAGGTAAGAGTGTGACATTTCAATATAAGTCATTCTGATCAAATCATCTGATGATACAGGAGCAAAAACTACTGTAAGTAGCTTTACCAAAAAGTGCCAGCAAGGATTGTAGAGCAAAGTGCATGGTCCTCCTATTAGCTTGTTTCCCAGTTTTCAAAATCACCTCCTCTTGGCCAACTTCACAAAGGTCAAAACCTGTAGTGGAATACGGAGCAGAAAAATCACACCTCATAGGAAAAACCCAATGTCTTAAGTGTGATCTCATTTATAACACAAACAGAACAAAGAGATACGAGACCCTGCAGTGTCCTGGAACAATAACTTTTCACCTACAATGGACAGTTTGCTCGTTTGTTTTTATTACTACTTAGCTCACCTCTCCAGCAAGTGCTGGGAGCTTTTTGGTGCTGAACTGTGAACACAGACAAATCACTCCTGCCCAAACTGACAGACAAAATGCACCAGTCAGTGCTTTTTTAGTTGCCAATTACTTGGAATTCTTGGGGAATTATATACTAAACACATCTTGGGGGACATTATCCCACACACCCCTGTCACTCACCAGTAATCCAAAACTTTCTCACAGAAATGGGTCTGAAGAAGGGCACAAACCTTGGACTTCAACAAACAAGGGCTGAGCTGCAGGAGGCGTGACTGTCTGTGAGGAACGGTGCCTGGCGTGTGCAAACTCCTCAAGAGTCTTCTTGGATGTTTCTTTTTGCAGCATTGCCTCTTGCCTGCAATGCCTTTTTACTAACTCTAAGCAAGGTCCAAGCCGGAATAAAATCTAGTTTGATGTTTAGTTCTCATCTGTCTTTTCTGTAGGATGAAGGCCTGGTACACACTATCACCCTATTATGTCCTATCCTTGCCCAGTGCACAGGTTTCCCTGCCAAAGGAATCATTGGTTCACTTCAGGTAGAAGGCCAGAAGCAAACACAAAAGTATGTATTATAAAGCAGGAGGAAAGAGGATCCTGAAATATAACGGGGTGTTAAATTAACCTGACCATACCAGCCTGCTGTCAACTCTGAAATTCATGTTGTGCTGATTCAGGAGATGTTTTGGTGCATGAAGAGAAAGAAAAATGCACCTTACCACAGGCCAAACAGCAAGCAAAGGAGTTGTGCACATGTCAACTGGCTGAGGGACCACAACCAGACCATCAGGGACCACATCCAGAGAGATGCAAAGACCAAACAGTACCCAGACAAATCTCAAGCTGTGAGTCTTGTCACTACTTCAAGCCACAATGGGACACTAGCAATAGTTTTAGAAAGACAATGGGGAAAAAAGTGCTCTCCTACCTAGAGCTGCCAGAAACTCATGACAGCCGGGTAGCCTCCAGAGCTGGACACTGATGGAAACCTGGATTGGTGCAGAGGAGAAATCTTGCTCCTTTTCACCTGCCTGAAGCTGAACCAGGACTTGATGCAGCTGAAGAAAACAATACAACCATTAGCCATTCCTTACAAACAACATCAAGGCTTTTCCGACAGCCACGGCTACGGAAGCGCACCGCAAACATCCCTTTCCCTGCACACCCACATATTCCACTGCTGCTCCTGAACACAACAGTGAGATGAAAAGGTCTGGGCAGAGGGACAGTCCAGGGACAGCAACAATGGACAAACTTAAACAGCAGCAAAGGCAGGGACAGAACAGGGGTGAGAGTTGGGGGGTGGCCAGTGGAAACTGAGCAAGAAGGAAGCACAGCAGGAAAATCTGTGAAGTGAAAGAAAAGAGGTACTTTGGGGCTGCTCACAGGAATATGCTAAAGCCCATTCCGTGACTGAGCCACACTCCTTATGCAAATCCCAAGAAACTCATTCTTAGCATTTAACTGGGCAGAACAAGTCATAGGAAACCATGGAAGACTTTCCTAATAACTCCATGGCCTCCAGGAAAGAAGTTTCTCAACTGTGGCCAAGGGACAGGAACAGCAAAGTAGAGAAAAAATGTGTTTATGAAGACCTGACACAAATCAAGGTGCCAGGGTCCCATGTAATCCAGAAACACAACCAGGATATAAAGAATGGAAACTCATTAATCAGGGACCAGCTAAGCTCAGGACCACCCATCTCTTACAACCCACAAAAGCTTACATGGTCTTTTTCCACAGTAGCCCTACGGAGCAAATTCCAGGCCTGAAAGTGGGTTGAAGACACTATGCTGCACAGGGAACGGGTCTGCACTGACCAAAGCATGTTATCCTGCACAGCAGTGTCACTCCCCAGTGCAGGTAATACTCACCATTCCCACCATATTTTTAACAGCCTTCGGGCAGCAGATAACAACGAAGGAAAAGAGGGGAGAAAAGAAAGAAAGAACACAGGTTATTCTGTGCTGAAAAATGCCTGTGATTGGGAACCCTGCAGTGACACATCCACATGCAAACCAGCATCCTGACTGCAAGACGCTCTGTCCGGAGAAAGAAGGGAGCAATGGAAGTGGCCTGAGCTGTGAGTCGGTTGTCCCGCAGCATGGGAACAGGCAGCTGGAATCTGGGAGTGCCCAGCTATGGCCTATCAAGTCAAACTTTGCAGACAGATGCTCAGGCCAACCCACATTCTGGCAGAAGGCTGGACACGAAACAAGCCCTTCTCTTGTTTTATCCGGGGTACATTGTTGGCACTTAATGCAGTCAGTAATCCCTAATGTTTCCTTGCACAGGCGGTAGTACTGATGCTCTCTCTTTTGTGGTTCCTACCTTCTGTTTTGCACTACAAGTAAGCATTTTTATGCCTCATCAAAAGATCAGGCTCCCTCCCTTGCTGCTTCACTCGTGCCAAGAGCACCTGCTCCCTTACAACATCTATCACCCACACAGGAAAGACAGTAAGCAGCACCCGCTGACTGAACCGTCAGTCACGACGCTCCAGCTTTGAACCGTCTTCTCTCCATGGGGACAGGCAGGGCCTTAGCTGCTCACCAACTGAACTGCTGAGTGAAGGAGGGGAAAAAAAGCAAGAAACCACAGAGGAAGGCAGAGCTAAGTTGAAAACCCTGACTTGTAAAACTTGTGGCAAAGGAAATTCTGCCTGGGCTTTGGGCTGCAGAAGGACGTTTGCAAAAACTCCGCAATACCCTGCCAACACTTATTGCATGGGCAGCTGAGGAAGTGGCGAGGGCACCTTGTGTTAGTTGTGTACAGCCATCTGAATGTTCTTCCCTGGGTGATTTAATTATCTGAGGCAAGAAGACAATCGTGAAGTAATCTCATAGACACCATTACCACATTCTGATCTATGGGGATGTTGTCGCCTACCCATCACGTCCCTTTGACTCTGGGCCTCCCTCTGGTGGCAATGAGGAAAAAAATAATACTGCTGTTCAACCACAGAAGTCTCAGGCACTGACAAAAGAGCAAAGGCAAGAAAGCAAAATGCCATAAAGGACAAGCCATTAGAAATATCTCACATGCTACTGTAGATCATAGCAAGAACCCCCTTCCCTGAAGCAGACTCAGTCTAACGGACTGACAGAGCTGGCTGTGCAGCAAAGCTGCAGCTCTGGCTTTGCATTTTGTGCAGAAACACTCAACGTGACAGAATGAAGGGGAACCCTCTGAAGCTATACAGAGAATCCCAGCTACCCACCATGGTGCTTCCCTAGAACGCTTTTGCATGGGGCAAGGAGAAAAGAAAGTGAGCCATAAGCCCATTCACTATGTGCAGTGTGTTCATTTACTAAAGCAGGCAAATGATCAAGATAAACCTCATTAAAGGAGCAATCAGGACAGTAAGAAACATGTAATGGAAAGCCAGCCAGGCTGGTGGTACAGAGGAAGGTAAGGTTAGGTTAGGCCAGGCATGCTAGAAAGATGGGGGAGAGGGAGGAATGTGAAGGAGACTGGGGGGGAGCCCCACAGGCATAGATGGTCCTTCTCTAGAAGACTGTGAGTCCTTTCAGCAGAGCTATGAGCATGGACACCAGGAGAAGCAGAGGCTCAGTAAGGTTTCTGACAGACCTTGCATCGTCCAGAGTTATACCTTCTGACTTTGGTAATTACCGTGGACAAAGACCAGCCACCATGGCCAAATAGCAATTAGAACAGTGCAAACCATCCTGTGCACTTCTTGAATTTACTGACCTGGGAAGAACCATTTGGACAGGTACAGGGAGGAAAACCTCCCAACTCACCCTGTTGATAAGCTGTTCTCCTGTCTCTGAAGCTGTGATAAGTTTACAAAGTGCCTGAAGTGCAGGGTTCGGCAAACCTGAAAAATATCAGCAGAGACAGGGACTGTTCACTGTCTGTTTCCAACTGCTAGAAATGCAACAACCTGAACAGAACCCAAATGGCTAATTCCTAAAACCTGTCCTATACAGCACTCAACAGTTCTGGAAGCAGCAGCAGTTTCCAGAAAGCAAAAGGTCAACCCACGTTCCACCTGACTACACATTTTCTGACCAAGAGTCTTTCCCAGGAGAAAGGAACAGTCACATCACACTCCTCAGATACTGGACCCAGTAGTACATGGTTCCCACCTGTGACTAAATTTTCAGTAAATATTTACTTCTAGAACTTCTATCCTATTAAACAGTTTTATTTCATTGATGTTAAACATCACTGTTTGACAGGCTTGCATCAAAGGAAGGCAGGGAAAGGTTGATGTCTGCTGGGGCAGAGCCCACAGCGGACCTGCTCCTTACCCAGGAGGGACTGTATGGTGGTGCTGCACTGCTGCAGCCGGTCGCCAGGGTCAGTGGTCGGGAAGAACACTGCTGCTGGCAGGCCACTGGCTGGAGGGTCCAACCGAAATCCAACCGCGGTCAGCAGTGCCTGCCAGCCTGGAATGCCACCAACTTTATTCTCCACGCTTTGCTGTGAGGTATACATGGAGTTGTGCTGCCCATTCTGGATCCGCTGCAACGATTTCTCGACCTTTGGAGAAAATACAGCATTAGCTTATTTTATGGAAGATTTTTACTAACTGCCTCTTTTTATACAATGAAGAGGCAGGAACAGCAGGTTGAAAGACAGCAAACCCAGCACTGAACCAGAAAGATGCTTGAAGAGGCTCCAGTAACTCAGCACTCACAGCTGTAACATCAGCAGTCAGCTGTAAAAATCACTGTGATGAGTGTCAGTATTCTCCAGGACGCTGGGAAGTAATGCCACAGGAAACTAAGTACCAGTGACAGTGTCCTATAAGCCTGGCAGCTACATTTCTCCCCCCAAAAGGACTCATGTTCAGGTTCCAGTCTCTTTCATACACTGCTTATTATCAGGGAAGAGTCTGCAGCTATATAGTAACGAGTAAAGAGAGATGTGTGTCCACAAAACCCAGCAACTGGGATGACTAGCAAAATTCACAGGTTTCCATACTCCACATTCCCGTTGGACCACAGAAGACACATTGGAAGGAAAAGCACTGAAAGTCATGACAGAGTACTCTAGCCTTCTGGCAGTTTGGCTTCGGTCCTGCTGCTCCCCACACATGTGCTCATGGCACATCTGGGGACAAAAGTGACTCTTATCATCCAAGTATGCAAAGAGACATCAGTCACTGTGCTCTGCATCTCCATGACTGCAATGTTTATAGCTATTTTCTTTTAGAAACAATTAACCCCAACGATCATCGCATTTTTAAAGCGGAGAGCCAATCCAACAGCTAACGCAACCCAGACGGGTTTGGGGAGGATTTTGTCACAGTGTAATCTAAGACTCCACTTTGCCTCTTTTTGCTCTGGACACTTCACTAGGTGTCCCAGTCTGTTCACACTGACCCAGAGTTTTCACAGGAGGCTATCTTATGGCAAGGGACAAAGGTTAAAGGTATATGTGCGTACACATCAGGGTGTTTCTCTTCCCATTCATCACTTACAGGTGATGTTATCCCACAAGTACAGGGGCTGCAGTGCCCCTCCCCGTGCTTGCTGGCTGTGGCAGCGTTTCCTTTCTCTTACCAGATGTAGCAGGACACGCAGAGCATCTCGTGCCCTTTCAGGGTGCTGTAGAATCTCAGTCAGGGCCTGTCCTACTAGTGAAGAAGGGCTGTTCAGCTTCATATCACTCCCAATAAGCATGAAGCCTGCAGGATTCAGAGTAAGAGACACTCAACCTCCTTTCACCACAGAAAATGCTCAGAACAGCAGCAGATACCCTCCACCCCCTCAGGCTGCTGGAACAACGGTTCACTGCGCCCTGCAGTGATATTCTGTTCCCAGAGTAGGTACCCACTCCCTATCTGGTCCAGTAGAATGAACTTACTGAAAGCTTCTAGATGCTTCTCACTGTTCTCCTCTGGTAAATCAATAGTGTTTTCCTGTTCAAGCAAGCGTAAAAACACTGTATTGCAGCTCAGCTTGCCCTAGCATGCTCTAGGTCTACTTTACAGCAGCAGAAATCAATAGATGCTAAACACTGCCCGCAGACACAGAACTCAGAAAACGAGGAGCTTTCCCTGTCTTGGTCAGAAACCTGTCTTGGCTTATGCACCACCAAAATGCCATCTCTCCACATGTCAGCACAAGGGGCTCTGCCTGCCCCTTCTCCCAGCTGCATGCTATCACTTCTTGCTTAACTCAAACAATCTGGCTCAAACAAGAGCGCTTTGTAGAAACCCCGTCCTGTTTGTCAAAAGGCAGATCCTTCCTACCTGCCCAGTTGGATGGATGGGAGAACTGCTTGCTGCTCTGTACAGTTTTCATTGCTTCTCCAAGGGCTGCACTGGCTTTCATCCCATTCAAGAGGGAGGAATAGAAGGCATGCACAAACATTTTGGAAGCAGCCACAGGAACAGGCCAGAGTGACACTAGGACACACTGCGCCCCAGCAGCCAGGAATGCTCTTGTCAAGCCGATGACTCCATCAGCAGTGACTTTGCTGTTGGATTCTTGGTAAGAGCCAAGAACCACTAATTTGACAGGAAGCCGCAGATCCAGGACATCAGCTGCTGTAAGCAGAAACTCCTGAAGAGGAGGGCAGTCTGAGATGCTCTCCACATCACTGGCATCATCCTGCATCCGAAGGGATTCTGGGATTGTGTAGGGGTTCCCAAAAGAACTCTTGCTGCTGGCTGGATTGCTGTCAGTGTTGGGTGTCAGGACCAAAGCAGCCAGCTTCCAGGAGACATGGGTTGCAAAATGGACACATTCTGCCTGAGTCAGGGCACTCATGACCCTCTCTTTTGTTGCTGCACTGCCAACTAAGGGCTGGCAGCCAAGTAATTCAGATACCATATATGCTTCCTCTTCTGCAGAAGGCATAGGTCCCCATAGCCACCTGTCCATAACTGCTGAAGGGAGCTTGGGATTTCCTATGACAGCTGCCATTGAGGTAGAAGTGGAGTAAGCAGGAGTATTCTTCCTTGCATGGGACTACAGAAAGAGAGAGAAAGAGAAAACAGAGCTCAAAGATCCGTTTGCTATGGTGCTGGTAATAAAATATCCTGTGTCTTCATCTCTACACAGAAGCCTGGTTGTCATAATTACAGAAAAACCTTTGCATTTCTCTAGTGTCTTCCATTTAAGTATTCCCCCTTGACTTCAGTCAGGATTTCTATCCCCACATCTTGGGTGAACAGCAACAGACTGAGCCCAGGTCCCTTTGAGGGCTGCAGCAGAACTAGAAGCACGAAGATCCCAGTTTTCCACCTTATGGGAAGACTACTTGTAATCACTCACTAATCAGTTTCTTGCACCTGTATTTCAAGGATCAGTATCACCACTGCCAGGGGCACAGTGTCATGATGTCACAGCTTCAGTGTCATGAGACATTAGTGGCCTTCACACAGAGCGCTGAAAAAAGCAGGTAAAGACACCAGAAATGTGACAGGACAGTCATCTTGCCAAGGAAGCTCAGTATAGATCACAAACACCTGCATTTCTGCAGTCTGCCATGGAGTGCCACACCCCAGACATGCCACCCTTTAGAGGAGGATACCCAAGTGATCCATGTCCCTTATCCTTCCTGGCATGCCTGGGGCTGTGATTTTGTGCTGCAAGAACTGTATCAGAATCTACTTCACAGCTGTGGTGCTCAAAGTGCTCACAAAAACCGGGAGTGCCCCGGGAGGATGTGTTTGTGATTTCTATTCTTGCTCCCAGTGCAGCAGGACAGAGCTGCTGCTTTTCTCATGTCTACAGGAACCCGCTCCCTACAGCAGAGCTCTGCAAGAGAGGTGTTTTAAAGGCAACGTCTGACCTTGGAGCTGGGATTCAGCGACTGTATAGATGGCACTGCAATGAGGCTGAAGCGCTCATAGAGGTACTCATTGGAGGAACTGCCCTTCAGGAGAGCAAAAGGAATGAGGTACAGTTCTCCCTCCAGAACCAGTATCAGCTGGCGGTGGCGGCCAACAGGCCCACTGGAATGCATCAAACCCTGGAAAGAGAAGAGAGAATCAGTTCAGCCCTTTCACTCCATCAGTGCCCCAGCCTGCACCTCCCAAGCACCAGGCTCTAGTCTGATTCTGCATTACGTTTGGAAATCTCCACATGAGAATTACGTTGTGATTACGTTGTCACCTGTGGTGACAGGCGAATGCACATTGGCATTGTGAGAGAAGAACCTTCCTTCTGTCTTTCTTCCTTTCTTCCTTCCTTCCTTTCACTGTCATCAGTTAACTACTGCTACAGAATGTCTAACGGAAGCAGACTTTTGGAACGACAGGGGTGTAGAAGTAATGTCAGAAAACCCTGAAGTGCAGACACATCAGATAATCAGACAACGCAACAGAAAAGAAAGGGATTTGTGCATTTAGAGGGTCAATACTACTACTTTTGTGAAGTTTTACATGTTGAGCTCAGACAAACACACCCTGGTCCCAGCACACAACTCTTCCTCTTCACCTTGCTCAGGGTCTGTCTGGAGCAGACTTCCAGACTGCACTGTACTGCACTGACAGCTGACGATTCATTTGAGATGCACTGACCGTATCTGAGCAGCAATCAAAGAATAACAGGAATTTGCAGTCAATCTCAAGCTTTAGATCTCAGGCAGCAACAAAGATGAATAAAAATTACTAAAGGAACAGAAAACCCAGTCTCTGCCAAGGGAGCCTGAAGTGAGTCAGAAACACCAAAAAAGCAGGTCAGCTATGAGGGAGAATGTCCAACCATAAAAATCAGAAGAGAGACATCAAGGTGTTTTTAAAGGCTTCTTGCGATTTGAAGTGGGAACAAAACCGATGAAGGATAAGGAAATTTTCATTTTAAAGGAGTTAAAAATAGTTTCTGACCTCTTGCTGTTTCCCTTGCCCTCCTTACAGCTCCGGGCTCACTCTGCCCCACTGACTGCAGACAGAGTGCAGGGCAGGCGCTGGCACGCAGCGGACTTGGGAGCCTTCCTGCGAACCAGCTCCGCTCTGTCCCGACGCATCCTTTCCAGCCCCAGCAGCCCCGGGGAGGCCTCCCCGGCACACGTGTGCTCTGCAGCTGAATTCACCAGCCTCCGTCCAGCCGTGCCTCGCTCTGCAGAGCCCAAGCTGACAAGCAGCAGCTTCCCACCGGGGCAGTTGTTGCTTCCCAGAAATGTTTTTTGTATTTGTTTGTGTGGTTTTTCTAATGCATATTCCATTTTCCTTACTGCTCCAGGAGCTTTAGCTGTCAGCAACATAATTAGAGCATCTGAGCCAGAGTGACACAGGCCTAGCAGAATTTTTAATTTCTGTGTAAAACCCCTAGAGTTCAGTATTGTTTCCCCTCATGACAGCTGTGTGTGCATTACAGAAACAGAAGTACAACTGTGAGGATCGTTTGTGCTTTGAATGTCTCCAAGAATTCATTTTAGGGTGAGCTCTAACAAAAAATAAACTCTTCAGTAAGAAGAAGAAAAGCATGAACCATCAAGCACAGGAACATGTGCCCTACTTCAAGCAACGACACCGGCTCCACCAGTGATTTGTCAGGACAGCAGAGAAGTCTCTGGTCCATCGCTTGCGGGTAGCGTGGCGGTGCAGGGCTGGGCCAGCCGACAGCTGCTGGCTTGGCTGGTCCCTCACCTGCAGCTACTGTCAGTATAACTGGGTTTCCATTGTCATGGGACTGCTAAACCACACACAAGCCCTGAACCGCACCTTCTCAGTAAGTGGCTAGGAAGGACCCTGTACGTGCTAATGCTGCACTCTCTGAAGCCCCACAGGACCCTACTGGAGCCGACTGTGGGCCTCTGACACCTGAACCTGCCAGGCACTGCCCAACCACAGTGCCCAACTCACCAGGAAGGAGAGAGGCTCCTGGAGTTCCCCATGACGAATTCCTCCTGTCCTGTCTTATGTATTTACACTGTGTGTAGGCAGGTGTTAAACTCCCAGGTGAAGCTTTCTCAAGAACATTGTAGATGACAACAGAGAGAACCCAGAAGCAGGGCTGACCTCCTTGCCCTGCAGAGGATGCAAGTGCCACCTCTAGAGCAGAAGGCCCCTCCCTCCAAGACTTGCAGCATGACCGTGGCATTGCTGGCTGGCAGAGCTAACAAAGGTTGTACCTCTGCAGAGGAGGTGACTTTTGTGGATAAGCCTAAAGAGTCCAAACAGCCTTTAAAGCAACCCAAAGCAGAGCTGGTTTTCCCTCTCGCATGACAGAATCACAATACCTTAATCTGCTCATTCATCTGGATACAAACTGAGAAATGACTAATTCTTGACTGAGTGACTTTAACTCATCTAACTAGAGACACTGCAGAAATACAGAGACAAGAGCTGTCAATTTATCTTGCCATTGCTCCGTGAGCCTGGGACCGGGGCCACGCCGCTGCTCCCGGCCTCTGCACAGACTGGCCACGGCTGCCACAGGTCACCGTGCCACGTGGCTTCCCTCCGCCCCTGCCAGCCCTGGGGCCCAACAGCGCAGAACGCCACCGGGGCAACCCGGGCACAGCTCCACTGTGTGCAGGGCAGGACCCCAACACTGGCAGTGAACCACGTGGGCTGCCAGCACCTCGACCAGCCCCAGCAGCAGCACCCACGTCCATCTCCCTGCAAAAGCACCAGCCCCTGGGATGGAGAGAGCATCGCGCAGCTTCTCTGGGCACAGCTGGCTGCCAGCATGGCATGGGGTGGGCCAGTGTTGCTGCTGGGCTCCCAGTACTGCTTTTGCTATCCCCTGACCTATTTGTCCCTCGACAGAGCTGCAGAGTTTGCCAGTCACTATTAGTGAATTAAGGATACACTTCCTGCTTAGCTTCATCGAAAGCGTTATACTGTGGCAGCCGACTGGAAGTGGTATCAATAGCAACAGCCCTTGTTCCCACCTCCCACCACACACAGTCTCACCATCTGGGAAGACCAAGTGAAAATCCCATCTGCCTATTTTTGCTTTTCCACATTGATTAGGGATTTTGGTAAATGAATCTACAATCCTCCCTGACAAAGACTTACTCCTTCCATAGGCCCTATCAATAAGTCGTAGAGTGCACGGAGAGGGGGTTTGGTGAAGGAAGTCTGCCTCCTTGGAAGAGATGATGTTCCATCCTTAACAGGAGACACGGTACTGCTGAACAGACTGGTCATGCTCTGACAGCTCCTGTGGGCAGAAGGCAAGTGAGAGGTTAGTTGCAAAAATCTGAGGTCCAC
This sequence comes from Todiramphus chloris collaris, assembly GCA_025345505.1. Lineage (NCBI taxonomy): Eukaryota > Metazoa > Chordata > Aves > Coraciiformes > Alcedinidae > Todiramphus > Todiramphus chloris. The sequence goes on along the minus strand of JANVCC010000060.1, from coordinate 380,462 downwards.
TACAGGTTGTTCTGACTCCAAAATGCTGATAATAAGCCAGTGCCATCAACAACCTCCAAACACCGTCACTCTGAGGAGACCGAGATGACACAGCCCTGTTGAGAAAATGATGTTGTCCCCTTCTGGTCTCACTAATCCAACAGCTGTGCTCCCCAGAAAGATTATCCTTGGCTTGATGCCATGAACAACATTTCATGTGAAAAGGATAGCTTTCCAGAAAGTTTTAATAGGTGGGCCTTAAAGAAAAGGCAGGGAGGGAAGTAAGACATTGAACAGTAACACTAGTGCAAGATCTTAAGTGTAACCACAGCCAACACTGGGGCTTGTCCAGTAATGAGCACAACAATTACAAGCATAAAAGGCCTCCCATGCCCCATTGTCCTCAAGGTGCCAAATGCACCTGATGGAGGGTTCCATGACATCCCAGTCCGAATCATACTCCAGCGCTGCTGTGCAGAGAGAGCCTCCCCCCGTTCCTGGTTGCTCTGAAGCACAGTGCTGTTTTGCCTCTCAGACGCCTTCCTTTGCCAATTTACACAACAGAAAAGCAGCTCTATTTTCATGATTCATAACCAGACTCACACACTTTATCAGGACGCTAGTCTGCAATGTCCTTCTCCTAAGAACTTTTACTCTGAAGGAATGCCTTGTCCCTGCTCCTTATTTTTACCTCTTGCCTGGATCAATTCTTGGTTATCAACCCAGAAAAATAAAAGCAGCAAGTATTTGCACATCCAGGAAATCAAAAGAAAACTCGGCATCCAATAGATATGTTAATGAGATATTAACAGTTGATTGCATATTTGTTATAGGTATATATATTCATATATGAATATATATATAGAGAAGATACATACATGCACATACAGGCACAGTGTCTCTTCATACTACCAGATAAAGCCAACATGCAGGAAAAGACAAGGACAGCAAAAACACTGCACTGAAGAGCACTCCTCCTACCACTGACAAACTGACAGACCCGAGACATACCCCCGACCTTTTCTGGCACGTACCAACAGACTCAGAAAATTTCTTCCGCTCTTCAGTGGCTGCAACCAGGGTCCAGACACAGGTCACACCATGTCTAAAACCTATTCTCTAAAGAAAAAACTACCCATGCTCCCCTTGAACAAGGAATTCACATCTTATGGGCTAACAGGAGTAATTCAAGAATACGAAGGGAAGCCTGGAGCCCAACGTGCCCACGCAGGGAAAACCTGACTAGTCGACTTCCACAGTGTTCCTTGCAGGACCGGCGTGGACTCAGCCCTGCCTGCTCCCCTCTGGACCCCTGCCTTCCTGCGCGGCAGTGACTGACTGAGCCAGGGACGCTTTGCATGGATCCGTTCTCTCCAAACTTTACATAGCATGGACTTTAAAAACAGACCAGGAAATAAAACCTGCGCTTTCCCAATGTCGCGCATTTCCAGCGCCCTGAGCCCTGTGCTCACAGCACACCCCTCCAGTGCATCCTGCCTGATACACCCGTCCGGAAGGGCAGAGACACCCCACGCGTGGCTGGCACCCCGAGTGCCCTCGAGCTTCCAGCCTGGCACAGCAGCCCTGGCCCTCCAAGCCGCGGCTCTTTGCCGGCAGGCGGCACCCGGCAGCCTCCGCTCCCAGCGCGCTAACTGCTGTGGGGACCGGGGGCTCCGTTTCTCTGCACCAGAGCCTCTTCTGGCTTGCTTTCACAGCCAAGCAGCCCGAGATTTATTCCTTCACCACTCGGATTGCTTTTTATTAGAACAAAACCAAGGGAGTATTATAAATCTTCCACATCTCCTGCCCGTGTGCTTGTGTGCACAAAGAGTGAGAAAAATCCACGCGGGGAGGATGGACAGAGATCTTTTGTAACAGGTCATGCAGACCTGGAGTTGGGGCCAGCCCGTTCCCTTTCCTCCCAGCCCAGCACAGACAAATGTCTCTCCAGGTGGCTTGTCAGGCACCCAAATCCAGTGATTCTGATGTGACAAGAGGGAGACTCTTGAATCTTTTGCCCAAATGCCCCTTCTGCAGAGCACGAGTGCTGGCTTCTGGGGCGCTGTGCTGATCAGGTCTACCTTGCTCTCGCAATGCAGAGGGGTCCCCTGATTTCTGGAACAGTAAAACCCCTCACGTGGAAGCCTCTGCACAGGCTCTGCAGTGCTGCTTATTTATAACCCTTTGTGTAAGGCAGCCTGCCCTGCAGCAAGCAGAGGAAACAGCCCAAACTGGGGCTCAACCGCCCGCATGCGCCAGCATTAACCCTGCTTCCGCCCTTTGTCTTGGCGATGCGAGAACAGAGCAACCATCCCACGGCAGCCTCACAGGAAGGGGGTGAAAGCCCATTTCAAGCAAACCCTGAGCCCAGATGGATTTGGTCCACATAAGTCTGGCTCTGCTTGCCGAGGATGAATGTGGCAGGGCCTGGGCAGGAGGGAGAGGTTCATACCAGAGTCAGCACAGAGCTGCTCTTGCCTGGGCACTCATTTGGACTCTGGATGAGCCAAATACTCTTCATGACCAAGCACAGCCACTCAGGAGGGCTGGGTGTCGGAGCTGCTGCTGCAGTGGCCTCATAGCCTCAGGCTGACACACATCAGGCCTGTCATTCTGCGAGCCCTGCACAAGGCTCTTCCTAGAGATACAGCCCCAAATCCACATTCAGGGCCATGCCACACTCATCATACCAAGCTGTGGGAAGCTCCAGAAAACATTCAGATACGAGCTCCCTGTGGATGCTTTTGAGGATCTGCAATTATCTCCAGAACTCACCAGTGGTTGCACAAAACCCACAGACCACCCAGCACTCTCTCTCGTGTGGTCCGTGCTTGGGCAGCGACAGTGCTGCACGCTACGGTGGAGAACCAGGCAGGCAAGAGACCCTCCAGCCACTGCTTTCCTATCTGCCTTCCAAAGACCTCGCTTCGTTCTGGGCCAGTCAGCATCGCTGGTACCCCTCCTGGCTCACCGGTCCTCACCGTGTGATGACATAAGCACAGCTAACAGGGCCAAAATCAACACAAAGGCAGGGTCCCACACCAAGAGGAGAAGGGGGGTATGTTCAGACATCACACGATGGCCACCAGGATAAAACCCTGAGCAAAGGTGAGGTGAAACAGTATCTTCTTGGCAATAGCCATGTTTTTACTGCTCTGGAGGCTCCATGTGAATTTTAACCACCTTCTGCTAGACTGCTCTGGCTGGATTCCTATCAACTTTACTCTTACTGGGTCACTTAGCTCGCTCCAGAAATCCCCAACTATTCTTGCAGGACTGGACATGGATCCTGAGCACGGAAAATAAACAAGCTCTTTGCAGTCGTACAGGGAGCCAGGAGACAACAACGGCCTTGGCAGAAGGGAATTTGCATTTCAAGTTATATTGCTCCTTACCTCCCAATTTGCTTTTTACAAATTCTCCCTGTGTTGCATTGCAAAAATTGCCCTCGGGGAAGTATTTGTTACCCTTTGAGCATCGTCAGGACTGACACGTGTGTCTTCTGCGAGAGCATGGAAGGAGGACTAATCGTATTGCCATGATGGTGGAGAGGCCAAAGAGCAGGTGGGGGAGCAGAAGATGACTAGCAGGGAGGAAATTAGATTTTAATCTGGAGACCCAACAAAGTCAATGAGCCCTAAGGAGCAAAGGAAAACAGAAGCTGCGGAAGACATGAGCAGCTGGGACTATCAGTGGCATGCACAGCTTAAACAGCTATTGCCCGGTACTGAAATGCCTGCAGCTTCCCTTTCTCCTCCAAAGTCCGTTTTTTCTCAGAAGTTCCTTAACTGCCAAACCCCAACAACCACACCCCAACATTTTTGCTTTTCTAGGAACTGCCAAAAATCTCTCCTTGAAAGCCAAGTTACCTGATGACAGCAGCCAGAAGGCACGCATCCCAAGCCTTCAGTCACCCACTTGTCGCCAGACACAGATGGCTCCAAACTCCCAGCATCTCCAGGGCCCCATTTTCTAACGTGGGACCTTAACTGCATGTGCAATTCCTGTGCGTGAGGGAACTTGCACTGGCCCCGGGCCACGCACACTCCCTTGAGGATCTCCAACATTCAAGCACAAGATGTGAACATGCATTCAGGCCCCACAAGAGGAATGCAGGGCCTGCCTTGGCAGCAGGGAAGACAATCTCTTACTCTCAGCTCCAAGCAGGCCCTACTTCTCTTTGTCCTTTGCACTGCAGAAGCCAAAGCAAACAAACACCATACTTTCAATCACTGCCTGCAAGCCACAATTTTACCATCCTCTGAAGCAGCGACTATCCACTCAGCGTTGACCTACAGCTACACGAGCTGACTCCAGCATGAGCTGGCACAGAAGCCATTGCACAGAGTAGGTGAGCTGGAGTCTGGAGCTGCAAGATCACAGCTTGTGCTCTAGCTAACCATTTAATTCTGTTGCTTAACCGAAGTCTAAGAGCTCACAGTTCCTTGTTAGAGCTCTAGGACAGTGCACAGAAGCACTGCCTGCTCCCATTTCATTTCATAATCTGCTTGCTTCCATACATATTTTCATCTGCTTCTTGCTGAAGCTTCGAGGCTCTTGCAAAGATGTCTCCTTGCTGTCCCAGGCTTGGTGTGCTGCATGCTGTGAGCCTCACCACTCTCTACACAGGTTAATTATGAAGAACCACGCAGAACAGCAAAAGGCCAGGTAGTGCTTTCTCCAGCGCCCCTTTAGGCTCTGCAGTCTCCAATGTGATGCCCTATGGGACTAGAGAAGACATTAAGTACAGGAGGTATTCAAAGGCTCGGGCAGGACCACAGCATCTACCCTGAAGCCAGGGCTCAGCAAGCCAGGTGCAAACCAGACGTGGCAGTGTATTTTTCCCCTGTAATCAGAGGGGCATTCTCCTGTCCTTCTAACCCGATGAACTAGCAAACCATCTCATCAGTTCTGGGGATCGGCCTGTTTGATCCAAAACTAGCAAATACTCAGAGTTCACCATCAAAACAGCAACTTGAACAGATCAGCGTGTGGATTCTGGAAAGAAACACAGGCCAGTTGTTGGTGCCAACAGGCAGCTCCCAGTTTCATGGGGATGCTGTTACAGCTCACAAGCTCCAGTGACGGCTCATACCATTGCAGGCTGAATGCATTTTCTTTTCCAGCTGAGAAAGGCCTGGGGTATCCTGTGCTTGCAATCCATGCTGGAGCACAGATCCAGCCAGAAACCCCGGCTTGCATCATGCAGCCGCTCTCCATGGGGGGAGTGGTAACACTGGAAAAATTCTGTCTTCAATTTTCATTTGGAGTGCTTGCCATAATCAGCACAGTAATGTGAAAGACTGAGACGTGAGCAAGTTGTAAGAGGCAGAAAACGAGTGAGGACTGTGCAGCTATTGCACGGTCCTGTGACTCTGGAAATGCAGTGTATTTCCAGCTCATTAGTGTAACAGTTAAGATCAACAGAAACAAGTTTTTCCATATTAAGTGTGTAGCAAAGAGCCTCCAGTACCACACTTCATAGACAGCAGGGACACAGAGTTCCCCAGCAGCTGTTCCAATAGTCAAAACCAGCACTTGGCCAGAAGAAGAGCAAATCTGAAATGATTGTTCCTCAGGACATTTGAGTCTGTAGTAGAAAAACAACCCCCAACAGGCTGTACATCTGTGGAAGGCCACCAGGCACCCAGAGCTCCTGGGCTGGTTGCACATGTCACACACTAGGCTGTAACAGATTCTCAATCCCATCAGGAGCAAGATGCAGGGATGGAGATGAGGGAAGGAGAAATTCTTAGTGCAACACATGGACACAAAAGAAAAGGACAGAAGGGAAATCCTACAGGCCCCTCTGCTCAGAAGAGGGGAGTGCTGCACGGTACTAACAGACAGACCTTATTCCTAAGAGAGATGCTTATCACTCCCCGTAAATCCCTGCTGTGAAGAACGGATGGCTACTGCAGCTGTCAAGGACAGCATCAGTTTGCCCCTCTGTGCCCCCACAGGGCTATCGGAAGACCACGAGCAATGGCATCGGCACACTCTAAACTTGCAGTTTAGAGGGAAGCCCAGCACCAAGGCATCTCATTCTGCTTGCTGATCCCCACAGTGCAGTGCTATATTCTCACCTGTTCAAGTGGTTGTTCCTGCTGACCATCCTCAGGAAGCCAGTTGGGTCAGTCATCGAGTTCAGCTTGTTATTCATCTCCTCAAACTGTTGGTCCATGATATCCCCAGCTTCACTTTCAGTCTCACTACTGGCACAGGCTCTGCAGGGGGGACAGTGGGGTGAAGGAAGGGTAACTTTTGGGTTCCTGACAACTTGGAGCCTTTGCTCCAGGGCACATTTTCCAATAAAGAGCACGTGAATTAAATTAATGTACAGCACATACTTGTGGAGGCAACTAGATCTGTCCCCATGTTACTGTATGGGCCACAGGATATCTTGTAAGCATACTCCAGGTCAATATAATTTAATAAACTGAAAGAGTAAGTCCTGACAAACGACAATCATTTCATGAATGCTGAAATGGGGCTATCTGAACAACAGCCACGAGGAAAAAAAAAATAAAAAAAAAAAAGGAAAGAAAAGGGAAAACAAAAGGTTGTCAACAGCTGCCTTCTGCACGTTCTTCCTCCAGCTGCAGGCGTGCTTAGGTTTGAGTCCTGGCACAGTTTTGAGTAGCACTCACAAGGAGTATTTGGACCTCCTCAGAAAGGCAAAGATCTTGAGGTCATGAACCCACTAGAGCAGGCCACATGCTCTCCCTGAAGAGAAAGGAGTCTGTCCTGACACAAGTTCAAGCTGGCTTTAAAGTCCCTCACGGTATTTTTTTCCAAGTATGTGTTATTTGTCAGCCTAATTAGACCAGTGGAAAGGAACCGTTTCCAGCAGACAGCGGAGGCTGCAGCGTGGAAACGAGCACCACCACAGCAAACCCCGATGACACATCCTGTGACAGCATCCCATTCCTCTCCAGGAGCAGAACACGGGAGCATTATGAAAAGCAAAGGCACTTAAATTTGAACCCCAAACCACACAACTACAGGGCACTTAAGCAAGCTATGTACTGAGAAGTCGAGTCAAATAGAAGTTTTCACATGTGTGCTACACATACTTAAATCCCTCTGGTCTTTGCTGGTAGGCAGCGAACAGGTCCCAGGGCCTGCAGATGACAGCTTCTCCTGGGGGTCTGGTGAGCTGGAGCACGGTGACAGTCAGCAGTGCTGTGGGGAAGCTCTTGAGCCATGTGGGGAAAGAGTTTCAGAGCAGAACACAACATTCACCCACATGGAACCAAGATTTGTTTGTTTAACTCCCTGCAAAGAATTCTGAAGTGGGGAAGAGCTTCTGCCTGTGTGATCACACCACACCAGCCCAACGATCTCAGAGACAAGCATTAATCACAGAATCCTTAACCAAAAACATACTGCTACCATCACCATGAAGAGCAGAGGAAGCTGACACCACAGTAAATTAAAAATTCATCCCAGAACCTAAAGACTGAAGGACTCCCTTTGCCAGGGGGAGAATCTGTAGTGACAAATGGTTAATGGAACTGAAAACAGTATCTGCAAATCTGTTACATGAGGCGTGCTGCAGATTTCAGTTGTGTATATGCACATCTGCAGGTAAGATTCAACCATCAACACGTGGAGAGAGATGTAACCTCCTGAATCACGCAATCCTGATGCTTTAAAAGAAGGGCAGATGGAACCAATTCCGTCGGGGGTTTTTTGCCCTTCTTGTCCTTTCTGCCAATATTCACACCTTGGAGGGAGTGACTCTGTTCTTCCAGAAAGAACACAGAGCTCATGGTCCACGTGCACAACCAAGACAGAACTGGATGAAGCATTAACCTCCAGAACACATCTGCAAAACCCAGGAAACATGAAGGCTGAAGGGAGTAACTTTTAATATTTCCTTTAATAGGAACCACACAAATTTTCAAGCAAGACTTGGAACATGCAGTTTGGAAGGTGTGACTGAAGCTAACAGCAGCAGAAGTCTCAGAACAGATTTTTTGTAAGGACCCAAAAACCTAGACACCACCACCAAAGATAGGCCATTTTAAAATGTATTGTTTATATGTTTGCAATAATTTCATTACTATGATCATTTGGATAGCAGTGCTTATGTGCTTGTAGCTTCTCAGGGCTTTAATATGAAGGAAGCCACTCTTTTGTGTTATGTCTGTTCTCTTATGTTTTGAGTGCTCAGCTGGCTGAGAGACCCTTTACTCTTTCTCAGAGTACTTAATAAAAACCCTGGGCTAATAAGGAGTTGTGACTGCTCGCAGTGAAATGAATAATCCAATCAGCTGTAAAAAAACATCCGTTTCCCTTCAGAAAGCCACCTTTACAATTGTAAAAGGCTGTGCATCTTTTCAGAAAGTATAAACCCAAAACCCAAATGAGACACAACTGCAAAGCCAGTACCTGCAGATGTGGGAGTGCTGGAGATGAGTCGGCTGTTACTACTGCTTCTGGTTTCCAGTTGTCTCAGCATTACGAGTTAAGCACAGACCCATCTCAGCAGCACGTCTTGTTTACAGCACTCAGCAGACACAATCTTGCCAATGCCCTTGTGAGACTGGGTGGGTAATTTCACAAGTGGCAAGCTCAGGTTGAGTTCAGGACAAGGATTGGGTCCAACCCGACTGCTGACCACAGGCTCGCTGTGCCAGATACGCTGTCTTGGTTGCCGATAGTAGCAACTCACCCGCTCGCGCTCAAAATCCGTTAGAGACAGTGCCAGTATTTCAGGAACACTGCCAGACTGCCTCCCCACACCCCTCGTCTCACTGGATGACTAAAGCTTGTCCTCCCTCAGTGGCAGCACCAAATGCTCAGTGACCTTCCAAAGGAACTCCCAGGCTCCAACGTCATGCTCAGATAAACAGGATCAAACACCACATTCACCAGAAGTTTTCAGAACAGCAGCACAGATTTTTTTCAAATCATTTTGTATCTTGTATCATCGCATACAGATAATCGGTGTCGTGGTCACAAAAATGTTTACAGACAGCAGCAGAAGAATCAGAAAGGAAAACTATTGTGCTGCTACCTCAAGGGAACAAAAGCCCTCAGGAGAGAAATTAAACCTCAGACCCAAGCCTTTATCTATCTCCTAGCTGAAAAACCACATGGATCATAGCTGACATAGCTTCCCTCCTTGGAGAGCAGGGCAGCAAAGCAGGCGCGTGCTGTCGACGCCACTTAGGTATTTATGACTGTGCAGCAAGGTTCACTTGCCACACCAAGCAAAGCCGTCGCCACATCCTTCACCCCGTGCACCTTCACAAAGAACGAACGAGGACAGGGACATGCCCAACTCTGCTTTTCAGACAGAAGCATTCAGAGAAGAAAACTACCTGTAAATATTAGCATAGAAAGTATTTTCATAATCATCTGATCAATATACCAAACCAGATACCAGGAGAGATTGAGATTAAGTACAAATAAGCAAAAACCCCCAATTTGTGATTAATCCATAGGATAAAAAAATATGAGGAAATAGTTTCCTATCTGACCTATCTGAGTAATGGATGGGAGTAAGGTTCCTCCTTCTTCTCTGAAGTTCATCAGATAGATTAATTCACTGTAAATTATTTACTTAGTTACAGCCACAAGGGAATGCATTTGGAGAGGAGGTGGAATTCCTCTGATATTTGCAGTTTTTCATAAGTAAACCTTTGAAAGAGAATTAATTAGACTGGAAACTGTACGTAGGATGGAAATTGCCCATATACATTCAGACATGGCACCTGCCTCCTCATCCACAGACTCATTACCCAGCCAATGGGTTCAGATCTTATTTGCATGTGCATATAGATTTACTTGGCAGAAAAACAGCTCTTGATGCAAAAATAAAGCAATTTTTTTGTTACTGCAATGAAAATCTGCCCCTACTCTGACTCTCAGTTCTCAGACTTCTTGGCCAACTAGTTCATCCCAGCCTGCTATCAATTGCTTTCAGGTGGAAGAGTGGGATCCAGGGTGTTAGACCCCCTCCCCAGCTTACCGGGTATAGTAGGACTCCACACCCAGAGCCTCCCGCACGCTGGAGATGTACTGTTCCAGCGCGGAGTTTGTTACTGTCTGCAGGGTCACGCTGTTGGCTTCGTGGAAGTCCCCGGCATTTTCCGTCAGGCTGTCACCCAGATAATACTCATGAAATTTCAGAATTCCTGCAAGGCACCAGAATCACAAGGTTATTTCTGCAGGGCAGGAATAGTGCTGCCAGCAACTGCCTAGGACGGTAGCACAGCCCCTAGCACTGGCATTCCCAGTACAACTGGGGCAAAGCTTTCTGCACCATGTCTCCGCAGGGCTTTTCTAGCACTCGGCATTACAGCCTTGCTTTCAAAATCTGGTTCTGTACTTTGCAGATGATGACTCCAAGGTATAAACGCACAGCAGTGCTTTTATGAGATGCTCAGAATTCATTTGCTACTGCAGCACTCTCGTATAAATTATAAAACAGATCTTTCATACACGCACCTACCAGAGTAATTCGTATTTCAATAGATGCACTTGAAAAATACCTATTAACAGCCTCTGATCACATAAATTGAACACACAAGGCTCAAATGCTGAACAAGAGTGTTATTACTACAGCGGAACCTCTCACACCACACAAAGATTTTTTGCTTCACTCATACGCATGGAAGTACATAATATAGAAAGAAAGAAAAAGATGGATTAATGCATACTAAAATATTAAAAGGTAGCCTTTCACAATGGGTAAACCAGATAAAGGACACACACTGTTTTTTTAAGAATTCAACCATTACTGCAGATAAAAACCTTTCTCCACTCAGACCGGCATATCCATCCTGATATAATTAATTCTACAGCCTGTGATCAACAGTAAAAGGCTGCTCCGGGTGCCCTGTTTGCCTTGACAGCATAAATTATTAAACCAGTTAAGAAGAGCAGAGGAATAAAGAATAAAGCAACTCCTTCTGCAGCAACAGCAGCAAATACAGAATCAGCGAAGGGGCTCTAGGGGTAATATCTCAGCAGGGTAATGAGGATCTGGGGCTGCCACTGAACCTTTTCTCTCCATCAGCACCAACTAAACAAAACAAGGTCATCATGGCTAGGCTGGAGTCACTACTGAAGAGCTCAGGTGGAACCCCTGATGCACCACAGTCCCTCTCCTCCCCAACACCCAACAGGGCCACCAAGGAGGCAGTCACAAACCCACGTACCTGACAAGTACACCTGCTTTTCTACAAGACCCAGTCTGGACAATGAGGAGACTGGTCACGAAGCCTAGTGGCAAACCCTACGCTTCTGATCCATATAGTTTTAGTGAGCTCAGCTTGATATTAGTACTACAGAATTACTGGCATTTTATTGTACAAACTACAGGCCTGATGAGCCAATTAGCAACTGGGTGCATAGCAGGACAACATCATCATACACTTACACATGAAACATTGCAAAACACCCCCAAAAAATATATCTTCCAATCACTATCATCTCATCTGAAGTCAGGCATGCGTGGATGCTTGCTTCCCTTCCTGAAGCATTTTTGGTGCAATCTAAACAGTGCTTTTTATCTCTCTAGCTTTGTCATGGTGAAGGGCCGCAATTATTAAATTATATCCAGAAAGAACTCATGAAAATTTACAGTCATCACTTTATTAGATAATGAACAACAGCTGTCTGAGAAAAGCAATCCTCTTCAAATTAATCCTCCTTGCTCCTCTGTGATAAGTGTTTCCACATTCATATGAGGAGAATTCAGAGGATCAGGCAGTTCAATGGCATATCAGGAAGCAGGGACGCCCTTGTTTTCTGCAATCCACTTCAGTGAATAAATGTCAAAAGCTTTTGGAAGGATAAAGCACAGAAATATAATTAAAGTAGGGATTCTTATGCATAGACGACTCTCACAAAGCCAACATGCTTGGAATCTCATTACTGCACTGCTCTGCCCTGTGGGAAATACGTACATATTGGAGGCTGAAAAATGGAAATATTAAACACGTCGAACATTTTCATCTCTAGGTGAACACCAAAGCCCTGAATAAGCACTTCTATGTGATTTTGCTGCAGCTATGCCAGTTTTCCATGTATTCAGCTTTAAAGTACTAGATGGAAAGGATTCGCTCTGTTCCCAGATTCATTCCTAGCTACAAATGGCACAATTTCCCCTTTGCAATGCTTGTTCACAGGCTCTCATCACCAAAAAGGACCTCACCTGCCCCAGGAGCCAGCAGCCAGCTGTACAGATAACCTGCAGCCAGTGAGTAGTAGAGAACAAGTCCCCTCTGGCCATTCACTGTCTCCAAGACCTGGTCAATGGTCACTGGAGAATAGGGATCAGAGTCCTGCTGCCCAGTTTGACGTTCCACAAGCAGGTCAGCAAATGCCCTTGTTCGTCCTCTCTCTGCTACTGCCAATGCTTCATCATGGTGACCTGAAAAGAAAAAGCCATCTCTCAGTCCTGACACCAATGTGGTCTGCAGCGCAATGTCCAGGAACAAGGACAACTGCTATCCCAACCCAAACTAAAGCCTGGGGAAGCAGGGTCACAGCACTTGTTTCTGGAAAGAGTAGTCTCTGCTCTGGAACACCGTCCCACAGATCATCTTGGCTGCAGGCAATAACACAACAGGTGGGAAAACGAGCCAGAGATGCAAAGGAATGGGGGAAGCAAGAAAGAAGATCCAAAGGTGCCTGAAACCCAATGCGGGACACCCTTATTTCTGTCCTGGCAAAGAAATCTATGTGCAGTGCTGCATTGGATAGAAGAGTGAAGGATGTATCAGGAACTGTCTCCCTGCAACTTCAGTTGAACTCTTGGCATGAGCTCGCAGTTCAGACTCAGCATTTGACAGCATCTCTTACCGAGACTGACAAGCACTCGCTGCAGGGCCTGATAGGAGGATGTCTGCAGGTCGAAGAGGGACAGCTTGTAGTCTGTGCTCAGCTGCACCTCGTGTCGGATGGTTTCAAACAGTGCCGAGGCCCGGTACAGCTGGAAGAGAAAACAGCCACGGTGACTTCCTTAGACACAGCACAAAGCACTGGCTGGGAGAGCAGGAGGACCCAGGGCTGTGTAACCCTCCGTCTGCCTCAGACAGCCCCTCAGGACAGCAGCGTTCCTGGCAGAGGACAGGCGACTGCAGATGGAGCTGGAGCTGAAGGCACATGGGCCTGAGTCGGCTCAGTGCAACACACTCCTCCCCAGGATGCACCAGCCACTTCCTCCCCTAGGGACAGGAGTGACCCAGAGGGCTCAGAGGACACATGCCGGACAGCTCAGGGCGGACCATGGGATACCTGGTGCTGAGACTCCTCCAGGTTCCCACTTGCCCAGAGGGAGAGGCCGAGGCCGTGGCGGATTTTGGCTTCATCTTCTCTGCGTCCCAGCTGCTCTGCCAGCCTCAGTCCTGGAAAGGAGTCAGAGTGAGAGAAGATCACAGGGGAGACGGGGCTTTGGCAGCGCTTCTGCCTCTGCAGCCCGGGGGGCTGTCGGCTCTGGTGGGCTCCTGCGGCAGGCAGGGACAGACGGGGAGCTGCCGAGCGGCGGGACGCTGAGCAGGGCAATGCCAGTGCCAGGCAGCCGCTGCTGACACTCCCATTGGCACCAGTGAGAGAGGTGCCTCATCAAGACAGACGCTTTCACTCGCCAAGAACTCCTTAAGTGAGGCTAAGGTGCAGTCCTCGGTGAGCCCCTATCAGGAAGTTTGACTTTTAAACCTTGGAAGACACACAAACAAAATGACGCTGAACTGCCAAACGCTGCCAGAAAAGACCCTTCCTGCCACACGCCTGGCTCGTCTCCCACCCGCTCTCCCCAGCCGCCTGACAGGCTCCACATGGTGTATGTACTGAGCCAGGGCAGAGGCAGGGTCCTGGCACCAATGACCTGGAGCTTGTTTCACTTCCAGCAGCACCTTCTGTGTCATCTCCCCTTCCATCCTGCTCCAAATCTCTCACCACCATGGTCCCCGCTGACAACAGGGATGCCTCGTCTTGGGCACCTCAGGTTCCACACGGGCAGGGGCGTGGGGGCCCTGGCCATGACCAGGAAGCTCTGTGGCAGCCCTTGGCATATGCAGACTTCTCAGGAATTCTGCATCACACCAGGAGAAGGAGCTGTATTTAATTTCTCCCCTTCCCAGTTAATTGAATTCCCTCATCATATTGGAATCCTGCCAAGGTCAGTTCCAGGAAAACCAGACTAAATGACTTAATTAATCCTTCCGCTTCCAGCTTCATACACTCCAGCTACACTGCGCATCTCCTCCATCGGAGAGCCACCACCCTGAACAGAAGTGGGCTGCATGCTGGAATCCCTTGCAGCAGCACAACTCACAAGCCAGTGCTGGCCCCAGTGCTCAGCAGCTTCTGGACACTGAGGGCTGAACTTCCCTCACCTCCCTGTGAAACACAACTTGTTTTCAACTCACAGCTTAGAGGACACGCACCCTGGGTAGCAGAAGGAAAAGCCAGGTGGCCGTCAGCAAGGCACACATCAGCTCGAAACCTGCTCTCAGGATCAGAGAGACCCATCACGACCTGATGTGGTTTTCCCAGAGCCAGTTCCTGGAGTGCAGTGCTTTTTACAGAGAGGGTTTGCACTCTCTAAGCTCAGGCAGAAACTCTGCCAGGTGTGGTCTGGGTTCAAACTCAGAGTTAGCTGAGATGTCCCCAGGAAGGCACAGCTCACGCTTGCGATGCTTTGTCTACAGGATGCCAGGAAGACTCTGATGACCTGACGTGCTGCCAGGAAGACTCTGATGACCTGACGTGCTGACTGTCACAGCCTGCGTGGACACTGCTCACAGGTGCTCAACAGTAGCCACGATGTCTGCAAGAGCTTTTGTGTGAACAGCCCCTGTCAAACACATCCTCTCAGCATCTCACCTCTCACCATGTCTCAGGCCTCCCTCCTATCCCTCGGAATCTACCGCTACACACTGTGCTGAATAAGCCAGCCTCTTACCTTCCTGCAGGTACATCACAGCCTGAGAGTAGTTCTGCAAGGCATGATGAGTCCTCCCCAGACTGCTGTAAGACACAGTTTTGGCTACAAGGTCGTTCATTTGTGCTGCGATGCTGAGGTGCTGCTCCTGATAAACCACCGCCCTCTCGTAGGTGCCCAAGGACTCGTAGGTGAGCCCCAGGTTCCCGTAGGCCCGGCCCTGGCAGGTGGGGTTGTTGGTCTCCTCCGCGATCTGCAGGTCCAGCTGGTGGTACTGCAGGGCCGTGTCGTACTCTCCCATCTGCTGGTAGACCCCACCAAGGCCGCAGGCAGCGTCGCTCTCCAGAGCTCGGTCCTTCATCTCTCGAGCAATGTTCAGCTGGCGCTCCAGGCAAGAAATGGCCTGCTCGTAGTTCCCCAGCTGGCTGTGCAGGCTCCCCAGCTCCCCGTAGGCCTGGGCTTTGTTAAATGCCTCCCCTAGCTCGTGTGCCACCACAAGCCTCTTCTCAAAGCATACCAGAGCCTGCTGCAAACTTCCCATAGCCCTGCCAGGGGAAAAAACCAACAGCATTTATTTTGCCAGTATTTTCTTGAAAGATGTTCTGTCATTTCCTCTAGAGACCAGCTCAAACCATTCAGGCAGAGACAAGCACACCCCCCAGGAGACACCCCCGGCACTTCTGAATCAACCTCCTCCTTCCACCCTCCAAACCTCTCTGACTAACACCAGCTTCATTATCTGGGCCAGCAGCACAGTCCTCAGCACCCGGAGGACTTTGTTACTCGCTTCTGTGCCACAGCACCATGGATGTGAGGAATGGCCACCCCCCGTCTGTTCTCAGTGCGTCCTCTCGCCCTCGCCGCCACCATCGGGACGCACACGCAGCGTTCCTTACCTGTGCCCGTTGCCCAGGCCCCGGTATGCCTTCGCCTGATCCTGCATACGGTTCAAGCTCTGAGCCACAGACAGGTACTGCTCATAGTACTTTATGGCTTCCTCAAAATCCCCCAGAGCCTCGTAACAATCTCCCAGGTTCCCATACGCTCGGCCCCGATCTAACACAGATTCATTTCCACTGAGCTGCTGCAGCATGGCCAGCTGCTGTTCGAAATAGCCGATAGCTTCCTCCATGACATTCATGTTCATCTTGGTAATGCCCATGTTACCGTAGACTTGGGCTTCTATGCTGGGGTCCTTCAACTTCTGCCCAAGTTCCAGCTGTTCTTCGTAACACTTGAAGGCCATGGTGTACTTTCCGAGCGACATATACACTGCAGCAAGGTGACCGTGTGCCCTGCATTCACCCGGCATATCTCCCAGCTCCTGGTACACCTCCAGCTCCTGCGTGTGGTAACCTAAAGCCTTGTCACATTTCTGTATCATTCTGTATGCAGAGCCCAAGGCTGCATAGGCACTGGCTTCCAGTCTCCTGTCTTTAACATGATGGGCTAAGCTCAGTTGCTGCTCATAAAATTTTATTGCACCATTTACGTCTTTTTTACAGACAAAAATATCCCCCAAATTCCCCAGAGCTCGGAATTTGGCCTGGGAATTGTTCAGAGACTGGGCCAGGGACAACAGATACTTCTGACACTCCTCTGCTTTGCTGAAGTCCATCAAGGCTTTGAAGGCCAGGCCCAGGTTGCAGTAGGCTTTGGCTTGGCTCAGCTTGTCGTGAAGATCCTTTGCTAAGGCCAGATCTTGCTCATAGTACTTAACGGCCTCCTCGTAGTTCCCAAGGCAGTAATGGGCATAGCCAAGGTTATGGCAAACTTTCCCCTCCCCCTCCATGTCCTGCAGCTCCGGGGACAAGCGCAGGTACTGCTCATAGTAAGGGGCTGCCTGCACGTACTCTCCTCGAGAGCAATGGAAGTTGCCCAGATTGCTGAGGGCTCGTGCTTCGCTCTGGATGTCTCGCAGCTCCCGGGCAATGTTGAGATGATTCTGGTAGTGCTGCAGAGCACGGTCATGGGCACCCAGCGCCTGGTAGGCAACCGCTAAGTTCCCGTGTGTAGAAGCCTGAGAGGCACGGTCATTTACTTCCATGGAGATCTGCAGCTCCTGCCGGTGGTACTTGACAGCCTGGTCATACATGCCGAGAGCGTTGTAGGCATTGCCCATGTTGCCATAGGCCCGGCCCTGGGCTGCGTAATCACTTAGCTCCTGAGCGATGGACAGATGTGTCTTATGCAGCCGCAGCGCAGTGTCGTAGTCACCCTTCATCTGGTGAATGATTCCTGAAAAATAACAGAAGCGGGGTCAACAAAACCACTCCTCCATGCTAACTCTTGTGCAACACCTTGCCACGGCAGGACTCCCCCGCAGCTTGGCCCTTGTCAGCTCGCAGCCCCGTGCCTTCCCCAGAGCGTCCCAGCATGGCACAGCCCTTCTCAGACGCACCACTTCCTCACTCCTACCAGCAAACCCCGGAGAAATGTTTGTATTACACATGAAGCACATGTTCACTGCCACATCGGGACAGTTTGGCCTTACAAAGTGTCCATTGTTTTTCTAATCATGCTACTTCCCTCCCCCCCAGTGATACCTGGTGACTCCAGAGCTCACACTCAACATACTGAGAAAGCATTTGCTTTTCCATTTCAGTAACATCACCTTGTTCTTGCTAGGAGATGCAGGAACATTGCTATGAGACGCGGGAACAGGAGCCCAGAATCTGCTAATGCTGCAGCTCCTGCTTCAGTTAAACACTGTGCTAATAACACAGCTCCTCAGCAAACACCCACCAACAGCTGAAGGAAGCCCTGCAAACACAGATGCTGCAGATTTGTCACAGTTACTTGACACCTGAAGACGATTGCCCTGCCCCTAAAAGAAAAGAGTTTCCCATTTCCATCTCCGTATGACAAGGAACATGTTGACTGAGCAGACACATGGAAGTCAGGAGGAAGCTGCCTTCCCAGTCCGTGGCGAATACAGCACACTGTCCTCAGGGCCCTGCACATCAACCTCCTCCTGGGCTGCTCTTTACAAGAGAAATCTGCAGACAGAGGCTTTCCACGTGAGCCTGGAACATCAGAGCTGAAATTTGCTTCCTGAGGCAAACTGTACCTCGCAGATTCATTTTTTAAACTTGTTGGATTGAAAACCCAAGCTCCATTACATCAGCATGAAGCATTCTGGCTGGATTACCTGTATTTCTATCAAAGCAACTAATTAAAACATTCTGCTCACTTTCCTACTGACGTGAGGCTTCAGGTGAAGGCAATTTAGAAAACACGAGCGGAACAAAACAGGACCAAACCAGCAAAGGCTTGGCTGCTGCTGACAGCTTGCTTCTCTCCCCCTGCGCTGCAATCCTGAGCAAAGCTAGAGCTTGTGGCAGGAGGGACTGGCCCACGGGTGCCTTAGTCCAGCTCCTGGCCCAATTCTGCCCCAGCTCCCACAAGCCTGAGGCTCTAATTGATCAGCATTAGCTACTGCACCTCTGGCTGCTGCATGCCAGTATCTCCCTCTGCTACGACCAGGGAAAGTGGTGGCAGCAAGGACAGGATGAACTAAGCCAAGTGACCCCAGGTGAGTATTTTGGCCTTCGTCTCCAGTCTGGAGGCTCAGCAGACAGCCGCTCTGCCCGCACAGCAGGCTGCTGACAGGAAAGACCCCCAGTTTTTGCAGAAAAAACCCACAAAGTAATTACAAGGGGTGCAATAGGACACAAAGCTATGTAACTTAGAAACTGCAAAAACCGGCACTGTGAAAGCATCCCATTGCTTCAGAACCTAGAAAAGATGGCACTGGCTAAATCCTTCCCCTGGAAACAGCAAGAAGTGTCTGAGCTGGATGCAGGCAGAACCTGCGCTGCCCAGGGACCCTGCTCTCCCAGATCCATCCCTCCCAGCCAGCACCTCGGGTGCCTGGGCTCCAGTGCAGGCAGCCAGGCCCTGCCCAGTGACACAACACAGCGGGACGCACCAGTGGGAAAGCCAAACACACATCTGATGGGTAAACCTCCCCTGAAATCCCAGGGCTTCTAGAACAAGGAGCCAAACAAGCTTTTCCCTCTCTCCTCCTGTGAATCAGACAGATGAGACAGGCCATTGCTCTCCACCAGCACCACTCTTTACCTCCTCTGAGGAATCAGGACTGGGAGAGCACATAACTTGAAGGGAGAGGACAGAAAACAGGGTAAAAGCAAATTTAAGTTCAGCTGACTTCCTTGATAACTTGTTTTTTGATGAGATTCCTCTTAATTAAGAGTCAGAAAGGAGAAAAGAGAACAAGCCTTATTAACAAATGTTAGTGGTGACTGTGGCACAAAGGAACCAAGTGCTATGCAGTATGTACTGATGAAACCCAGTTAAGTGCTGCTGACACAGAGAAGGATGGGACTATTATGGAGGGAGGACTTACATACCAGAGCAACAAGAATGGGGTGATGAAAAACAGCAGTAAACTATGTACCGACATGAACTTCGAAGACTAACAGGGCAGAGAGTCATCATCTGGAAACAAAAAGAGAAGGAGCTATCCAGTGAATTGATGTATTTCTGGCAAAGAAAGACAAATACGATTCCCGTTGGACGCAGAAGAGATAATTTGCAGACCCCATGCTGGTGTCACCACAGAGGGGCTTCAACCCTAGAAACTGTTTTCAGCACCAGAGTGCCAAGGCTCCAGCACAGCCCTACAGCAGGACAGTGAATCAAACAAAGCATTACTGTTAAAACGGCGTGTGGTTAGTTTATGAATCACGGTATCTGTATTACACGGCCTGTGCAGAAACAGGAGACTGGATTCAATGCCACAGAAGGCATCTTCCACTTCTCAGACTAATCACTGATTCCCCTGGTAATTGCGCTTCTACAGCTTTTCTGGGAGAGTGTCTGAGGCCAGCAACAACCACTCAGCCCTCTTACCCTCCTTGGATCAACATTTCTGGTAGCACTGGAGATTATTTTGGCAAATACTCAGCTGACTTGACAGAGAAGGAAAAATATTTGGTATGCAAGGTCATTAGGAGGCCTAGTGAGCAGACAGGATGCCACAGCTCAGCCTCAAAGCTCAAGCACCCTGAAGAAACTCCACTGTGAAGAACAAGAAAAGTTTAAATTACCATTAAAATACCATTGACAACTCAGACACTGTGTCCACAGGAGTGGTGGATGAAAGATGAGGATGCTAGTGAGAAGTCCTATGCTCACTGTAACTACCTCTCTCCCTAAACACAGAGAAAATATCAATGGAGGAATTGTGTCAGGGATGCTGACCCGATCCAGACTCTCTCCCACTACCATTCATACTATATTTGAGAATAGATAAGAAAAGGAGTATTTGAGGCTGGAGATAACAGAATTCCTGCCCAAGACATCAACCTCTCCTGTCCCACATGATGGAGAAGGAAGTGGGAAAGGAAGATGGCAAGTCATACACAGAGCACAGCTCTGAAAACCAAATGGCAGCCAGGGAAGTAAAATACATACTAGAAGTTAGGACAACAGACAGTCTGTCTAAGACAGACAGTGCTGCCACTCTCTGGAGAGGTTATGGATGGAGTTTAACCCTGGACACCATCCCCACCAAAAAGCCTGCTCTCTGTCACAAGCCCTGCTCAAGCAAATTCCCAGAATTTCATCTAAAAATTTAAGGTTGCTCCTGGGAAAAGAGAAGCCTGGTAAGAGACCCCACACAGCAGCTCCTGGTGTGGTTCCATCTTTTGCCAGGGGTAATTACAAAGGATGGCCCAGGAAGGAAAGGTTCTGACTCAGACTCCAAAATCATCACCTACCAAATATATTCTGTCTTTGTGCATTCCTCAACAGACAAAAATGAGGTTCGTAGATGGATGGGAGATGAAGCCTTCACAGTTCTAAATGTTTTAGTCAGCCTCTTTACTGCCAAGAAAGGAGAAAAACAGTGAGCAAATGTTTACCAGGAGATACCCAGGACAAAACCAAGCAGCATAACAGAGAACAAAGCTGTGCTCTCTTCACACATGGAGCCTGCTGTCACATTAGTTTGCTCAAGCAGTCACCCATCTGTTGTGGCACTTAAGGAAGAAAGATCCAGAAACACACTGTCATGTCAAAACATCAGCATTCTGACTCATTCTTACAGCTGTAATTATCGGCTTTAAAGTAAAAGACAGTCTTCTGGCCAGACAGCTGGACTACATTCTGGAACAGCACGTGAAGGATAGAGCAGACCCAGGACAAGAGCCCAGCAGAGGTGAGGGGAGATGGCCAGAACTAGCCTTTACTGACTTACGCGGTGTAAAGGACAAAAGTGGCACAACTTACATTAATTCACAAGCTTTCTTTCCTTAATGCTGAATACAGCCAGAGCTGGCTAGAAACCTGTGTACGACAGCAGCAAAGTAGCCATAGAAGTTACGTTCTGCCGACGCAAACCACCAATCTTTCCAATTACGGCAGCAAATCAGCAAGGTGAGAGAGAACGTGTCAGAACAACTTTAGACCAGTCTTTGCAGCTCCTGTGCTGGACCCAGCAGGTGGTTACAACAGAAATCAGAGGGACTTCCATTCTCCCCAGAGTATTAGCCAGCGCAGAACAAATCTCTGCGTCGTGACGGGGTCGCAGCTGCACCACAGCCTCCAGCTCAGACTGAGGTAACACTGCTCCTGACTGAGCCTGCTCTTTGGAACGAAATACCCACATGCTGAAAGTTGAAAGAGAGCAGAAGTGGTTCTGAAGCTCACCCCTGTGGAGGGAGAGCCATGTGCCAGCCCCCTCTTCAGCAAGAGATGAGGGAAGAGGTCTTGGGTAAGGCAGCTAGTCCTTTGGCAACAGGGGAACAGGCGGCCAAACAGAACCACCATTTTTTGACCCCAATTGCAAAAATGCTTTCAAAGAAAACACCTGGCATGCTCGACAGCACGCCAAGCACACGACAAAAGGCAAAGAAGTTCTCTTGTAACTGCAAAGAGATGCTGAGCACCAAGGGAGAGACTGTAAACTGTGGTTTACTAGTAATCTGAAGTGTCCTCTCTCCCTCGCAGTGGGAACCCTTAAGAGTGGCACCCTTAGAGGCTGGAAAGCCAGCCTGGCATTTGGAAACACCATCTGCTTTGCAAGGGTTGACAATATGAGACTTCTGGCTAAACTCCACATCTCCTTGTTGTGAAGGGCTTGATAACTTGTGACTTGCCCTCAGTCCATTACCTTCTGCTTACCGAGTCACAGCGTGCGTTCCGTCTCCCTGCAGAGCACTCCAGCAGCTGGGCTGCGTTACAGTACATGTCTCTCTTGCTCAGTGTTAGATAGTACACTTCAGAGAGCTTTCCATCTAAATCAGTGAAATGCAAACAGAAAATTTCTGTTGCTTCAGCAAAGAGGCCACCTTTAACATTCTGGCTTGGAAACACACATTTAGATATGTATTTCTGCCTCTCATCATGGTTATTTTGATGAGGTTTTGTTTTGCATGTAGATTAGATGAAAGAGGCAATTAAGATGTGACTTTTTAATTGGTACTGCATTTTAAACAATGGTAATAGACTTTCTCAACAAGAACTGCACATTCTCTTTCTCCAGTATAACTTGACTCTGACAGAGACGATATAAAAATCTAGCCAAATAACAGCTGAAACGTGAGATCCTGCGCTCAGAAGCTACGAAAACTATTCTAATAAGAAGTGTGGAGTGGCTGAATCAGCATACCAACTATAAGTTTTATGTCGGCTTAAATCCAACACAAGAAAAACATTCTCCGCTGCACCAGAACACTTTCCCTTCTTTTCCTCTTCTAACAAAAATTTCTGGAGTTACACGCTGGAAGCATCAATAAAGCCAAAGCTGCCGTAAGATTAATAATGATATTAAGATGAATTTTCTAGTCCCAACTTGACTGATTTTGAGCCAGCAAAATGGTGAGAGAATTTAAACTGCAAGTACCATGAAGGTTTAGGAGCAAGAGCAAGTTGCTTCCTGTAACAGCAGAGCTTGTTTCATTCTGGCACAAGGCAGAGCAACTACAGTATCAGCCCCTGCAGCGAGTCGCTAGGAACAGCTCATCTCAATGTTTCTGTAACAGTTTGATGGGGTTTTTTTTTTGCAATTCCAAGCAGAACAGCAACAGCCTACATTGAGCACACAGGCAATTAGAAGACATATTACGGAACTTCAATTAAGCATTTTCTTCCAGCAAAAGAGACGAGGTCTGCTGAGCGGCAAATGGGTCGCAAAACCAGGAGGAGACAACACAGGAAACCTAAGGCAGCTCATCACCAACCACACTGACCTAGGGAAGAGAAACAAAAGCAAGTGACAGCTTCTGTTTCCCCAGATGGCTGTTCCTCAGTTTCCTGGATCTCCTCTATCCCTGTCACAGACCAGTGGATCCCTCATGTTTCTGCATCTCCCCAAGACCAGCCCCACACTGGCAGCAGAGATGGGGGCTGTATTTTGTGCTTTGCTAGACTCATCTGCTGCACAAGCCCTACCAAAGGGCTGAAGAAAGCCAGATGACAAGCTTCACCCCCTACCCCTGCTGCCTGCTGGGTGTTCTGTCACACTAACAGCAACGTTATCAATGCTCACTGCTGTCCAACGCCAGGCATACCACCAGTGCTGCTGCCTCACAAACCGACTGCGCCTCACACGTTTGCCCCTGATTTGTGTAAAGGAGATTCACAACACTAATTAGAAAGCTAGGACTGTTTTGTTTTCTCCAGTTCACCATATCTTCTTCATCCAGCTCCTGAAGACTTAGCTATTACGAGAAATTAAGTAATTCATCAAGCCCTTTTCAATTACCTGCTGTTGATAACATCAGAGTACAATTAGCATCTACAAATGAACCAAGTGCCAACTGCCAAGCAGAAACAGAAGCTAATTTACAGCATGGGGCTGCCTGCAAGCGCTGAGCTTCAGAGGCTGCCAGCAAACACATTTTGTTATACCAGCAACCGCCCTGTTCTGCCACTCCCAGCCAGCTGAGAACACATCCTACACAACAGCTGGAACAGCAGCAGCGCAAACACTGCATCCCATGGCAGAGATGAAATGCATCTTTGGTCGCTTCCATGTCTCATGCTGTGAAGAAGCAACAGGAATGGACTTCACTTTGATGTAATTCAGCCCTTCCCAAACTGCAAGCAGGATGCCAATGTCTCTCCTTAGAAGAACACGAGAGTCCTACATGCTGTTACTTTGACCCTTATGTCTCATAACTTATAAGGCAGCAATATATTGACATATCCAGCTGACAAGCTTCAAAGAAACATCCAGGTAATAACCACCTCACTTCTTGCCTTAGTGCAAGACTTATGTTCATTTCTGACACCTGAACAGCTCTTCAACCTTTTAATTTCCCTTTCTGCCATGAGCTTGTGCTTTCTGGTGCCTTTCTGAGCAGGTTAATAATTTAACATGTGATAGGTGACACTGACACACAGTCTGCCAAGTGTCTGTTTAATTTATGAAGACAGTCTGGTGAAACTGAGGTAACTATGAAGACAGCACACAGCAAACCTCCTTCATCCTGGCAGCAGCTCCGATAGTCATGTCATTCCCTGACAAATTCTGCTCCATGTCAGGGCCTTACCTAGATTGGAAGAGGCTCTGCCTTCAGCAGCTCGGTCCTGCAGGCTCTCAGCGATGTGCAACTGTTCTTCGTGGTACTGCTTGGCCCTCTCCAGGTCCTGCATACATCTAGCTGCATGGCCCAAGCCAGCGTAAGCTCGCATCTCAATAGCTTTCTCAGCCAGCTCCTGGGCCAACTCCAACACATAGTTGTGGTAGGACATGGCTTTGTCGAAGTTTCTCCGGTAGTGGTAAGCACTGCCAAGGTTGCTGTAGGCTCGAGCTTCCTCCCGCTTGTTCCCCAGATCCTTGGCGATCTTAAGATGTTGTTCATGACACTGAACTGCATTTTCAAAATCCCCCATTGCAATGTACACCGCTCCCATGTTGCCCAGCTCCCGTGCCTCAGAGAGCTCATCTTTGGACTGCTTTGCAAGGAGGACACACTGCTTGTGGCTAGCCAGTGCATTTGGGTAGTCCCCAATGGCTGTGTACACGTGGCCCAGACTGCTCAGTGCTGAGGATGCTGCCTGCGGGGATAAGAGAGAAAAAGTAAGTACAAGCAGTCATGGAAACAAGTCAGATGGCACCAGTCCTAGAAATCAAAGTCATAAAAGGCTATTCTGGAGAAAGAATGTGACTACCAACTAGAAAACCTGCTCTCTTCACTTCTTCTACATCCTCTGGGCATCTCAGGCAGAGGCAGCAGGAATGGGGTTGACTCGGGAGAACAGGGCTAGGATGACCCCTTTTGCTTCAGTGTACAGTGTGTGTGCACCTGGTAGAGGGAAGGACGGCACCGTGAAGATGCAGAGACCACTGAGGAAACAGAGAAAGTGACTGCTGCAGGAAACCATGCTCCAGGACCAGCCTGAGCCATCTCACAGAGCAGCAAAGCTTCCCCTGTAGGCAGCCACACCTCAGTCACCCCCCGTGACTGCTGTAACATCTACACCAAGTCCTGCTAACAGAGCAAACATCACTGTGCATGGCAGCTCTTAACAAAACAGACAAATATTGATATTCACTTGCAGAAAACATTGCAAACAAGTGCTTGCCCTGTCCCCCCCTCCACCCAGTAAGTTCACATCACAGCAAAACTCCTGAGATCCTGCAGGCTGATGCCAAGGCACTGCTGGAGACCAGCAGCAGAACACGTAACTTGACATAGCCGTAGAGCAGGCTGAGCCACCACGAGGACTCTGCAGTCCCTTCTTCCCAGGCTAAACCACTGTTGAGCTCTAAGTTTTCCTGCTGCTGGAAAACTTACACACTGGCTCTCATCTGGGACCGGGGACATGCCTCTGCTGCTTATCTTGCAGTATCAGCAGGCCAGTGTGCAGTCACCAATATCTTTACATACTTCTGCTTGGCCAGTCACACCACGCTCCAAAAAGCACAGTTCTTACCGTGCAGCATCAGGGTCCTTCTAGCACAGCATTGTTCGTTACTGAGCCCCAAACAACCTTGGTGCAGCAAAGACAACGGTATTTCAGCAGATGGAGCCTCTGTCCCCTGGGGACATCTTAAATAAATACAGCTATTTGAAAACCTGAGTTCTTACCACCAACAAACAGCTGGATTTAACAAGACAAATTACCCAAGACTCAGACTCTTTGGCCACTGCATCTACCAGGACACTGGCCTGCTCTCCTCCCGGCAGAGCCAGAGCGCACACAGCCAGAGAGCAGGGCAAGGAGCCAAGAGCAGGGCTGTGCTCCTTCTGCCTGATGTGCATCTGCTGCCTCAGCATGGCTGTGCACTCCAAAGCCCTGACCCCGAGTCCTCCATGGTCCCTGCATGTGCATTTCCCCTGCTACCCAGCTGCTGCTGTGACCCAATTCCACAACAGCCATCTTTCCACATCTCTAGAAAGGAGCAGCTGGCTTGAGTGCCTGCAGAGAGATCAGTCTCACCCCTCCCTAGCACAGGAAAGATCTAGTCCAACCTTCCACCCGAGATGGTGACACAGCATCTCAGGACACTTATCCTTGCTATTCGAACGGCATAACCCTGTGCCACCAAGGAGGAGGCAGCTTCACCCTCTTCCCAGCCTTGGCTGTGCACTCCCAGTGCATCCTCAGGCCAGCATTCCTAGTCATGCAGCAGATTCTGAGCTCCCCAGTCACCTCTCCAAAGTTCTTATCTCCTAACAGGCAAGATCTTGGTGTGGCCAGAGGAAGAGCAGCTTGACCACACCACCAGGCTGCAAGTAGGTGGGACCCCATCAGCCATTCCAGCACCAGAAGAAAGCCATGCTCCCTCTGTTCCTGCTTTCTGAGCTCAACCACTGGAGGCACCTGTGTGCCATAGTCCTGTTTTATTTTGCCTCTCCCCTCTTGCTATGACTTGGACAGCCTAATGCAGCTGATATTGGTGCTTTTTGTTGAAGAAGCAAGCGTGCTTTACCGTTCCGGATGCAGTATCCCTAGGCACAACATCAAGAGCACCAAGATGCAGGATTTTAATTCCTTTCTCCAAGGCAAACGATTAACCCCTTCCTGGCCACATTATCTAGAGATCAGATATAAAAAGAAAGTGGATCAAAAAAATCCCATCTTTACAAGGAAAGCTGGCTCAGCACCTCACAGCTGGAACCACATTTTACTATTGAAATTGCATCCCTGAAAAAATGAGCCTATCATGACTTTCAAACACAGTGGCAGGAGAAACCTTCCTGAAGATTATTCTTGCTAAAATTATATCACAATTAGAAGAGTAATGCTAAGTCAGGAAGATCTATGGGCCAGAGCAAGAGGCAGAAGCACAGGTGATAAATTATTTTTGTGATCAGCAGCGTTAACAGAGCAGTATTTCCACGCTGAGGAACTGCAAATAATGCCGTGCTGATTCAAATTAATAGGGAAACCATCTTTTCTGATACAAGAACCAGAGGTGACGGATTAGCTATTAAACACAATTTATAGGTCATAAGACAAAGGAGTTATAAGGAAGCTCTCCCCTGGCCAGCTCTGTAAATAGCCAAGCTGCATTTGCTCTCCCTGAGGCATCCTTTCAGGCAACTTAATTATAATGGAAGAACTGCCAGAATTCAAAGCGTCTTAATTTTTTTCACTTAGTGTTGCAGATGAACTTCATTCAAGGCAAGGGACAATGAGAGAACAGCAGTGGCAGATCTTCAGTCGCCGTTCGGAAGCCCTGCAGCATCCCTGCGAGGCCCCAGTACCACTCCAGATGACAGTGGGATGGGAGAGCCCTGGGCTCACTCCCACAGATGGTGAGAGCAGCCCTACATTTCATGCTGCCAATATGTGCTATAATGAGCTAGAAATTAGTCCTTTTGCTGCTGTAATTACCACAGACCAGAGGGGGAAGCAGCTAGCAGTAGCTTTTCAGTGACATAGCGAGGGGCTGGGGACAAAGATGCTGAACACACTGCCACATGGCCAAACGGTTTCTTGGGCTTGGGAGGTGTTCATCAACAGCAAGCACCAGTGGTGTGAAAACCAGCTAAACCCTGCAGAAAGAAATGATTTCCAGACTCTGCAGCAGCACAGGCACTTGGCTGAGAATATCAGGGACCAAAGCTATATTCGCTATATTCACCCCAAAAATCAGCTCTGCAGGGCCCCTGGGGAGTGCTGCTGCCTCCTCGCTCCCCTCTCCCGCAACTCTTCCTCCAGTGGGACACTCCCCATCACCCTC
>JANVCC010000060.1:330436-352403 GCA_025345505.1 Todiramphus chloris collaris | reverse complement strand
CACCCTCTCCCGCAACTCTTCCTCCAGTGGGACACTCCCCATCACCCAGCCGGCCGAGGGCCACAGCTCTCCGGGCACTGCCGGCGCACGGGCAGTGGGGAAGGCTGGAGGAGGCCCTGCTCCCCCCTGGGCAGGCTCGCCCCAGCATCATGGCAGTCTGGCCCCGGACGGGCTCTCGAGCAGCACGCTGCAGTAACTTTTTGGCTGACAGCAGTGAGGAAAGGCTCTTATCTAAAGGAGGGCCTAAGGGGGCCCGTTTTGAGGCTGCTACAAAACCAACAGGAAAACTTTTGCCCTGAATTTTAATCTATTTTTACACAAATCTTCATGAAGATTTATATATACACAGTATTCAGTCATCTGCAATCTCACGAGGGGAGGGGGGGAAAAAAAGGGAAAAACTAGATACATGCAGTCAATTCGCACAAGCCCAGCCTAAAACCCTGAGTGGGGCCCATTCCGTGAGCTCCCTTTTTCCTGCTGGTGAGCAGCGCCCACGCTGCCACACGGACAGGCCAGGAGGCCACTCTGGGCAAAGTTAAAACCCAGCACAGCGCAGTCAGAACAGCCGATTCCGCAGCCTCCGCTCTGAAAGACAGGCCACCACCACCAGCACTTCCAACGTGACTGTGAAGGGAATGGAAACATCTTTCTGGAAAACAAGGAGTCAGCAAAAACTGGTGTCTCCTGGGGCTGCTAAAAAAAACAGTGGACATTTATGCGTGCAGATTGCTGAATAAGATGAGCTATGGCAAAGAGCCATCTAGACAGAGACTCAGATGATGTCAGTGGGCTATGACTAGGGAAAAGAGGCACAAATGAAAAGCAGCAGATCTCAGACTTTGTGTGCACAACAGAAACTTGACAGATGCAGGCACTGCTTGTGCTGTCCATGGGAAAAGATCACTAGGAAGTCTTCTAGACTGGGAAGTGGATCATAATAAGTGAAGTTTGTGTGGCTGGAAATGTTTATTCTCAGGGCTCCTAATCCCTTTGCCCAACAGCATTCTCAGTCTCACAGTAAAGATCCAGAATGAAGGATACAAGCTTGGCAACCGTTCTCGGGGTGTGCAAAAAGACTTGGCTTACATGTCTGAGTGCCCAGGGACAGATCGTCCAAGCCAGCATGTGGGAGGAGGACAAGAAAGGCAGAAAAGAAAAGTAAGTAGAAAAGACAAAAAGAGAAATGGAAAATCATGGGTAAAGGGCTGACAAGAAATAGCCCAACTTGCTTAGAAAGATGGGGCTGTTCCCAGAGGCTCCTCTGTTGCTCACACAGCCAGCCAAAGGCTGGAGGGCCACCCCCTACCCTTGGACACGGCCTTCATACCAGCACTCCCCACGTGGTTTATTCTGCAGCAGCTTCCACTGTTAACTGATCCAAGTGCTCCGAGAGAAACACTTCTCAATCATCTTGGAGCCTGCACGAGCAGAGCCTATGGCACTTCTGGCTTCCCTGGGGCAGCATCTCTTCTCCAGCAAGATAACTATCCGTACTCTTTATGTGCTCATGGGGGCAATCAGTGGAAAGACTGCAGAGCTTGACATTAACGTGGTGTTTAGGAACAATTTGGTGATTACATCTGCTGGGGGACACCAACGACTCACTTCAGGGGGTTAGTAATAGGATTCCAGAAGATAAATTCATCACTGTATACTTAATAAAATCCTTCACATAATAGGATCCGCCAGGAGCTGTAAGCGGCTCACGTCGGGCCAGCAGGGTAGGGGCACTCCCACGGGCACTGGCAGAAGAGTCAGAACGTTGCAGCAAGAGGACAAGGTTGACGCATGTGAAACAGACTCCAGCTGTGCTAGCACAAACCTCTGCATGGTAGCAGGGTGATGGGAGACTTCAGCTTCATACCAGTGGGGTTTTGCATCAGCAAACAAAGAAAATCAATGCTTTATTTATCTGACAAAGACAAATTTTACAGTGGGGGTTACTTACACCTCCAATTATGCTATTTATCACTTTAATAGAAAGCAGATTCTTTTGCCACTGAGCTGAGGCACAAAAGGGAGCTCTGAAAAAGGTTTCTAATTGCTCTCTTTTTCTTGGAAGCAACAGCCAGCTTTGGTTTTTCAGCTGAATAAGGTAAAGAGTCTGATGTTAAGCAGATGTGCCTCACAGAATGACACCTAATAGGGACCTGGTGACTTAGAGAGATGCATTTCTCAGATATTTCACCCTTGCCAGGGAATGGTCATTTCCAATTATGTTACATTTAAACAATTCTTTAACTCATTGTGCAGTCTCCTTAAATGAGAAGACACATTGGGTGTGTAAAATGGGCAAGGTAAAAATGCTCTGCTCTGATATCAATCTCACTTCAATGCAGCGTTAATCCTCAAACACAGACACCAATTAGAATTGATCAGAGATTGAGCTGTTACAGCCAGCGCAGGGAAACAACTGGCACGGACTAAGGATCTGTGAAATTCAAAGCCCGACTGCAGCATGCTCTTGTGTGCTGCTTCTTTCCACTTCCATTCTCCCTCCGGGCGTGGGGTAACAGCAGTGCCTGATCCCACAGCGTGCAGTGAAGCTGCTTCCAAAAGATCAGCCAGGCATATTCCTAACATCTGTGCTCAGGACAGGCAGCAGGATGCTATTCTTGAGAACCAGCTCTTGCTCGTGAATACAGAAAGGCTTCCTGGTTCATTGAGTGTATTCTGGGGGTGGTGAGGGGAAGGCAGCTTCAACAGAATGTGTCTGAACACACACAAAGAAACACTGAAATCTGAAAGCATTAACAAGATGAGTTCTGCTGGCTTCACCATGAAGAGTATTCACTGTGTCTCCTCTGTGTAAGCAGAACAGAGGTTAGTTGCAACCCTGCCTAAGCATTTAAGCTCTTTTTGGGTAAGCTCTGTTTGCTTTACAGGTACAGACTCTGTAACTGCTGTGCATGCAGGCAGGACAGGAGGCTAACAGGGGATGAGTACTTTCAGAACCTACGAAAGTTATCTAGTGGCTGTAAATTGCACTTTACCTCCTCTTCAATTAAGGCCCTTTATCATTTTCTCAGAATCCACCAGTATTCCACAACCGGGCTTGGAGATCTACTGATGTATGCACTAATCCAAGTTTCACACCCAAACACAGCAGGTGCCCCACTGACGTTCAAAGTTGTCCTTCCCTCTTCCCTCAAAGGCGAGTCTGATGTGCTAGGACCACATCCAACTGGGCCCTTTGTGTGTCATGCTCTTGAAAATAAGAAAGGGAGCAGCAGGAGATATTCTCCTCCTGTATATTATCTGTACAGAGAAAGAATGCCAAATTTGCTTTTAGGTAACTCATTCCTGGTGGGGAAAAAAAATACACTGGAATCAATATTCCCAATAATTCCAACTTATTTGTTGAAGGTCTCAGTCTTTTATATAGAAATAACCAAAAAGCAAACCCCAGGGAGGCCAAAGCCCAGGAACAGAAGCACTAGTACCTGAATGTCAGGAAGGAACTTTGTAACTACTGCTAATTGAAGGGGAATAACCAGGAATTAATGACACAATAGAAAAAACTCAACATATACAGCAGGAAGAGATAGCTCCAGTCTCTTGATTAATGGATTAAATCCATATCTCTGAAGGTGTCCAGGATTTGCTGCTCATGACAGACGTTGACATGGGCTGTGCTTACCATCAGCTCCCAGCCCTCTCTCTCCTTGCTTGTTCAGGGAAATGTCAATGGTCTAGAGGACTGATCATTCTTCCTGCTTCACGCCAAGAGAATCATGCAAATTATGTGAATCCAGGCAAACGTGAGTAGCACCGTGGCTTGACTGTCATGTTGTTCACTTGGTCATCTTTCTGGAACCAAAGGCTTCAAAGGGAAGGAACACTGACTTTCACCTGATCATTTGGACATCTAAATAACTCTGCTCCAGTGGAAAATCTGTTTACTCAATCTCCTCCATTATCATTTAGGAGCTCAGCATCCAGTTCTGCCTAGAAACCTTGTAAAACCAAACCTGGGTCACTCCCTTAACAGAACCACAAACATTTTTGACCAAGTTAGCAGGGTTTTGCTGGAAAGAAGCAGCTGCAACTAGTCCATACCAATACCTATTTCTTAGGAGCAAAACTGCTTGTCACTCACACTGAAAGGCTGTTCACGGTGACTGTGCAAATGGTGCAACACCACTCACTGTGACAAGGCCGGACACCCGGGAGGAGTGTCTGCTTTTCTGGGGTGGGCTCTGAAGCGCTGAATTCTCAGCCACAAGGAAGAAGTCAGGAAGTCACACAAAATACACCAGCCCAGGAATGCCACAAAGTAGACCTCAGCATCAAGTCCAAGCATCACCTGGGGCTCACATAACTATCCCAAGTATCCAAAGTTTGGTAGCTGTCTGGACATAATCTAAAAGGCTCCTGTGTGAAACCACTTTAGGGAGGATGGCTGACTTGACATTTTTAGTGATGATGCAAGAAAAGAATCCCTTACTTAAAACCACAAGCTTCTCTGAGGTGGTGACCCTGAGGAGTGACTCATGCCCTGGTCAGTCAGTTCTGGAAGAATAAGCCAGCACATTACAAACTTGGAATTCAGAGAACCCAGAGCAGCTCTTTGTGCAGACAAAGCAGCTTCTCTCTGACTCCTTCAGTGTGCTGACCTGTGCCAATCCCGACACTACTTCTGCTCGTAAAGCCGGACACTGCTTCACTGGAAGCTCAGTATGGGAAAGCCTTGGCTGGGGTGGGCCTTCTGAAAGCCCAAAGAGCACTGCTGCCTGAGCTGCAGCTCTTGCAGAAGTTTTCTGCTTCCTTTCTTTTACTGTGACCAGGTACTGGCGTCGGCAGAGTGCTAGGTTTTGCAGATACTGTGAGAGGTAAGTAAAACCAGAAGACTGCATTTCTTTCAGCTGAAATCCATGTGCTGTGGAGGTCAAGTGGGGACATTTAAAGGAGATCCTCAGGAAGTATTATATTTCCCTTCTGAGTCACAAGTCCAAACAAAACAAAGCATACGGCCTTCTAGCACATTCCCAAATTTCCTGCACTGGTCACATTTCCCTTTGTTCTGCTTAATCCTATCGTGTTTGAACTGGACAGACCTGTATGAATCCAGTCAAGATGACTTTCTCTAAAGAGAGCTGCCAAAGACAGAAAGAGAAAGGCAAAGAATTTATTCTTTCTTATACAAATCCGAATACTTGATGCTCAAGCACTACAGTTGCTCACCTCACTGAACTCATCCTCTCAGACACACAGGTAATGCAGTCTAAGATGTAATGAAAAGCTAGTGCCCTAGAAAACCCCAAATCCTCAGACTCTAATGGCAAGTGTTTTCCTGGCAGCTGGTACTCGGCCTTCCTCCAGGGTATGAGGAAGTTTGCCCCGGATCCCTAACAAAGCAAGGCTTCCATCTGCAACGAGAGGCTGAAATCAGTGAAGGAAAGGATAGCACCCTCCTTTTTAATGAGGTTCGAGGTACACCTACATCACAGGTCAGAGTTTTGAGTCCCAGGGGTTAACCACGAGGCCCCCCAAAGACCAGCTGTTTGAAGCCTAAGTATACACAGGAACAATATGAACTAGGAAGTGTATGTCTGTAACTTTGTATGCCCAGCAACAGAGCCAAACATCTGGGCCGGACAAAGACACATCAATTGAACAATGCTGCAGAAAGTGTCCAGGAAGACATTCTACAGAGGGAGTCAAATCTCTCATGAGTTCTCATCAAGCTGAAATCACAACACCTGCAGAACCTGAGACTTCAAAGGCAGTAGGGGAAAAGAAGTCGAGCTTCTGTCCTGTTAGGAAATCTGGAAAACCAATCTCTCCATCCCTCACCTAACTCTGCGCTGGCTGCTGCACAGCCCTTCTTCAGCAGCCTCAGCAGAGGGATTCAGCACACGCGTGCTGCCCTGATCTGCTCAGCTAGGTCCCCCCCAGACAGTGGCCAACACTGAGGTTTCAGTTCTGTAAATCAGATCACCCTCAGGTCCTGTACAAAACTAGCAATGATTCCACAAAACACAGACCAGGATCTGCAAACGCCTCCTCAAAAAGCCAGGAAAGTGTTAGTGCTGGTCTCCCGGTGAAGCGAGCAAACTCTTTCATCCTGCACAGTCCTGAAGATGACAACAGTGCTTTTGGTGCAAAGGGCATACGCCTTATAAAACAAAAACCACTCAAGCCAGAGTCTCAACATTGTACGATCAGACATATCCACACTGGGATGCCCTGGGGAGCCTCCATCTCCACCAGCTCATCTCCTGGCTGATCCCAGGATATCTGCTGGGACCCTCCACCACCTCAGCTGCCAGTCGGGAAACTTCTGCCAGTCCAACCAGGGGTGCATCTGGCCATGCCCATTTCTGACAGCACAGGTCTGGGCTGTGGGCTGAAGCTGCACACTGCCCAGTGTGCAACTCTTGGCAGCTTCCCCCCCGCCATAGTAATGAAAATAACATATTAAAAACCCAGCCTAAGCTCAGCAAGAAGGCTCTGTGAGGCCAGGCTGCACAGAAGGGCTCAGATTAGACAAGAGCTTTCAAAGGAAAAGTGGTTCTTTCCTCCTGCAAGTATCCAGTCCATGAACTGCGAGGGCCTGATCTTTTTACCAGTCTCTGGTTTCTGCAGGTGATTTCCCAGTGAGTTCCTAGGAACTGACACTGGTCTCTCAGATCTTTGGAGAGCAGTGGTTGGGAGCAGTCTTTTGCTTGAGTGGTTAGCAGCCTGATCAACCATTCTGCTGTTTGTAAATCCTGTTTAAAGTGTCATGGGATTTGGAAAGCTGTTTCTCACGCAGAGGTTGAATCAAAAAACAGCTTGTTTCAATTTCTTGAAAGTACCTCCAGGACTCAAAAGATCTCCTAAAACAACCCCGTAGAAAAACAGAAGGCATAATGGAGAAACAAGAGTGAAGAAGTAACCTCATGCACTCAAAATGTTTATGAATATAGATGTACCACAGTCACCCATTCATCTTCTCACTGCTTATTTTTTTTTTTAAGATACTGGGGGGTTTTTTGGACACACGACTAGGAGGACACTCCTGCAATACATATACACACTGCTTATGCAATGGGCTGTGGTCTCTTGATGTTCTTGTGGTATTAGTAACAGAGAGACACTAATGTCTTAACGTAAGCCCTCATGTCACTTCCAACCTCTTCTCTTGGAAAAGCTCTAGAGTGAAGGCTATTTGCTGTTTAATAGCAGCAGTCACATCCTAAAGTTGTCATTCCCACATTTCTATTAGCAGTGGCTGCATTAACCACTAATACAGATTATCAATTAGCAAAGCCCTTCTCAGACTGTTCCTCACTTCTGGAACGCCAGTCAGATATGATAAAGCTATGAGGAATAAGGTATATTCTCCTCTTAGTCTTTCCTGTTCATGTTGCTGCAGGCAGCAGATAATCCACTTCTGGCAGACAACCATGTAATAAATTATTTGGAAGCAGGGGCTTCACTACAGAAGAGGAAAAGGGACAGAAAATAGAAAAGCAGAGAAACAAATACCTCTCTGCTCGTTTCCTGCAAAGCTCTGTTGCTTATGACAGCAAGTGCTACTTTCCTGCTTTTGCGTCCACAGGCAGTTTCTGCCATCTTAGTCAGTGTTTTCATGCATGACAAACGGCTTTAGCCTGAAGACTCT
This sequence comes from Todiramphus chloris collaris, assembly GCA_025345505.1. NCBI lineage: Eukaryota > Metazoa > Chordata > Aves > Coraciiformes > Alcedinidae > Todiramphus > Todiramphus chloris. Next base: position 344,791 of record JANVCC010000060.1, on the reverse strand, counting down.
TTCCAGCTCTCATTTGTGAGGCATTTCTATCCTGTCCTCATCTTCCAGAATATTTGCAAACATAAAAATCTGAATATCTTACAACTGCAGTTATTTTGTTCCTTTCTGAAAAATGTGGCATCCCCAGGGCCTGACCATCTCCTCATCTGGCTGAGTCCCGCACAAATGCCGCTGGCACAGAGACTGCTCTGGGCTCCCTCAAGCTGCAGTTAATGAATTAATTTGATCCTTAGCAGCCATCTGATACACTTAAGATAATGAAGCACAAATGAAGAAGCAAGTGACCAAGTGATGATCACTTCATATTTCTCAGTGAGAAGAGACAAAGTTGGCCCTAGGAGAACTACTTTAAAACACCTGAAAGCCACTTCAATGCAGCGGAAAAGGATCTCTGCTATGAATGGTAACCCATGCAAAGCTAAATTCTGCATAGAACAGAAGCAGCACCCAGCAGCCCACTGCTGTGCACCCAGGGAACTAACAGCACATGAGCAGAAGGGTGAAGAGAAGGGGATTCTTGGCAGTAGTTAAGAGACTGCTCAGGAAGAACAGGCAGACACAGCAAGAGCCAGTTTCACTGTGCAGTATGAAAGGTCTGGGTGTGCTTTCTATTTTCCCAAAGATGTGCCACAGAAATCAGATCCCAACAGAAGTGACATTTTGCAAGCATGTTAGCTAAACAGAAGAGCTTCACTTGACTGCATGCACTTCTCAAATTCTCTTAAAAACCACAAACAATTGTAAGAAAAATCACACACGTGCACAATGTTTCATTCACATGCAGCTCAGGCTGTGACCGAGAAGTGGACGGGGTAGTAACAGGACAGTCCATCCCATGAGACATGCAAGAAAGACAGACTACGGGACTCCAGCCAGGCTTCAGTGAGCTGGTATCTCATGAAGCCTTCTAGGATGGACTGAACCAAGCCAAGAGAAGGTTCAGCACGGGGTACTGCCACACAACAGAAGCCAGACAGCTCACATGTGACCACAGGGACTAAATCAGCAATGACAAACAGCCTCCCACCTCCTACACAACATCTCTCCAGCCCGTACAGGTAACGGTCAGGAGGATTCACCACTCTCTGTAAGCAAAGGGCCCGTATTTCTGGATGCTTTATTGTTCCTACAGCCCCTTCTTCGTGGGTTAAGCTCTTTTCCTGTTTTTCTCCTGGCCTTCTCTGTGCAAGTATAGGATTTAGCACATCCAGCAAGGCACTTTTGTCAACAGTTCACTCCATCACATACCTACAGAGACAGACATGCCACATCACTCGCTGGTGGAGTCCGAATCAGCCCCAATCCACATTTAGGAGCCGTTCATCAGCTAACTGAACATTTACGTTAAAAATACACTGAACTGATCACAAGCGACGTGAACACTGAAGAACAATAAATTAATTGAGAAAACATTCCGTACCACAGAAAGATCTTTCATTGCTTCCTGAACATACATGGCAGTACAGAAACAAGGCACTTCTGCTTGCTGTATGCTAGGATAGCCCAGGATTTTGGTACAGGCCTTGAAGCTGTTACCAGTACCAAGTCAGAAAAATGCTTTTTCCAGAACCTCATCGTGCAGTCTGAACAGTTCCTGCTCAACACATGTACCCTGAGCAGCCAGAGATGCCTCCCGGGGCCTGGCACACACCGGGACACCAGCTGTGCCCGCACCGAGGAGAAGACAGACCCCCCGTGCTCCAAAAAGGCAAGGCACGGGCTCCTCTCTCCTGGGGCCAAGCGGCTGCAGTGGGACCGAGGAAGCTGTTCACAGCTGGAAAGCAGCTCTCCATGAACGACTTGGCTTGCTCCAGGAAGAGCGGCAGTGCCCCAGCAGAGCAGCAGCTGCGAGGACACAGCGCAGTGCAGCCGCGTTCTGGAGCGCGCGGGCGCTGGAGTCCTGGACACCAGGTCCAGCACGGGCACCGTGGCGAGGGAAAGCTGCGCTCGCCATGGAGCACGAGCTTGACCCCAGCTCCACCCCGGGGACTGGCTGCAGTAGTGAGAACCTGGGGGAAGGCACGCAGCCGTGGAAGGCCTCTGGATGCCTGAGAAGGTAGCCAGGAGGAGAACCTGGCCCGCGACTCATCAGCTGCACGTGTTCCGATGATCTCACTCCACGCTGACATGCCCTACGATGGTTTCTCCAGAGGAAGGGTTGCACAGATTCACGCTTCCAGCCAAACCTGCGGCACAAGCGCGAGCACAGGGACCCTCTCAACTGAAGCGCAAACATCTCTGACAGAGCCCTGCGGCTGCCAGCACGGTCCAAACACGGAAACCACTCTGGGCTAGGAAGGGATGCGGGCAGGCAGCCAGGGAGGCACTCCATGCTTCAGATGAGCTCTTCCGCCATTCGTTTAGAGAGAAGTTCAGCCAGGGGCAGACATGACTTGCTCAAGCTTGAACCAGAGCTGATGCCACCCCGACGTGTTTTCTTGGAGGCATTCAGCTTGCGGTGACGAGTTTACAGCATGGGCAGCACCCTGGCCTTTACACAACCATCCCGGAGCAGGGCAGCTCAAAGCACTGCAGGCAAGGTCCAGGGCACACCGCAGGCCCCATGGGTTGTGTTTTAGGAAGAATGAAGACAGTCTTTCCTGAAAGACAGTTGTGACACTTCTAACTCAGTTTGTGTTCCTGTCTTTTTCCTTACCTAAGTCAGCAGAATAGACAGTGCTATGATTGGCAAAGAATGGGACAAAAAAGTATTATTTTGCCCTGTACTATAACACACACAAGGCGTTCAGGCAAAAGGCTAAATACTCACAGCTTTGCTATGTGCTGAAGATGTGGCTTGTACAGACAAATGGCATGAAGGACACCTGGAAAGAATTTCCCCTTCCCTTCAGGAAGGGGCAAAAAACCTTGGCTTTACAGAATTTACAGATTTCACTAGAAAGGAATGATCTATCTTTCCTTCTGCATCTCCTTCTGGAAATAAGAAAATGAAATTTGATCTTTGACTTGCAGAGCCTGACAGTAAGTAGCTGTATTTTACAAAATGTAGGAGCTTTATGCTGTGTATCATTGCTGGCTCAGGCATGCTCTAAAGGGGACTGGGAAAAACTGCTAGAATTGCAGACCTAAATAACCACCAGCGGCTGGGCTGCACACAAAGTACGCTCAGACAGTTGCAGAATCTGCAAATTCCCAGCTGAATCCAGACACTGATTATGGCTGTCACGGCAATCATATTTCACTAACACTCCTCCTCCAGAGATGCACAGCAGCCGGTTATCCCTGACAACCTTCCATCGTGACAGTCCTCTGCTGCCAGCAAAGGCCTCTCATCGCAGTCAGCTCCACGGCAATGCTCTTTCTGCAGCAGAAAATGTAGCACTTAACTGGCTTCTTGAGTCTCCTGGGCTTCGAGCCCATGGTTCCTCTTTGTAACAGAATTTTTGCATTCTGATGTTTCTGCTGCCATGCAGGAACTTTCATAGATAGGCAAGAGCAAGGTGACACAGAAAACCCACAAAAGCCTACTTAATACACCTACCTTCTATGCCACTTAACCACCCACTTCTCATACCTTCATCATCGCATTTTCCTGCGCATAGTCAACTGTTCTGCAAAACACTGCTGAAGCCAAACATGAACTCTGCCTTACACCTGAAAGCGTTCTTAAAAAACATCTCAGGACAGTAAAATTTAGTTCCTCAGTCTTGCTGCCAAGCACACCCACCTGCTGCAGACAGTTCTTGGAGCCACAGATGCTCCTGGAGATATTCAAGAGCAGCAGCCACAGAAACAGTCAGCGACAAGAGGGCATCAAGCCCAAGCCAGTGCTGCATCTATTCCTTCCAGCATCAGCTGCTTCTCAAGGGGAGGGTGAGGGAAATCCCTTCTAAACCAGGCCAAGAATGATTGCTGCAAGCTGTTGGGCATCCTGAGTCAACACAGGGACAAGCTGGCACTGACAAAATCCATCAGTCCGTCCTCTGCTCTCCTCTGGGCCCCATCGCCCTTCCCATGGTCACGTTCCCTGATAAACGGGGCAGCAGGAAACAGACTGAAGTCTTTCAGCTCCATCTTCATCCTAGCCCCAGGCAAAGTTCAGGGAGCAACCAATCCTCCTCCTCACCCAACGCCTTCTCTTTCGTTAAGGAAGCTGCATCTTTAACGCACGGCCAGTTCAGCTCCAAAGGTGCTGGCCAGCCAGCACACAGGAGCTGCCAGCACCCAGTGGCTTTCTGGCAACATCACCCTTCCCAAAAGCTCAGCGCTGGCAATGAACTTTCACACAAGCATTAATTTTATTATGGTTAGTTTATGATTTTGACTTACTGCCCTGCTATTTTTGAATGCAGGGCTGTAATAGAAGGCGTCTGACAGCCCAGGAGAGAGGGGAGCAATTACAGTGCAGAGTCCCTGTGGTAGCAGTGGCCTCTGCAAGAGCAGATTCAAGCACAGCCTACGTGAGGGTTTGGACACTGAACCTGAGAAGGGGCTCCACAGCTTTCCTTTTCCTTTCTGCTTGTCAGTCCTCACAGCTTCAAAATGTTCCCTCAAGTAGTACTTCTTCAAACGAAATGCTTTAGAAGGAGCACAGGCCCTTGTGCTGGCTACCTAGAGCCATAAAGACACAGTTCAGTGATGCCCACCCTGCCATCAGTGGCACAACCAAAGCATGGATAGGTACATCCACATCTGCCTCACTGCAGCCAGTAGAGGAGACATCACTGTAAGAGCAGCAGCACAGAATTCATCGGGATTCTCAACTTGAGTACATTTCCAGGGTCTGCAGCAGGCCAAGACAGCCTACGCTGAAATCTGCTCTGCTTAATCTTTGTAGAGAAATGACAGACAACCAAACAGCACCCAATCTCAGAGATAAACTCCCATGCTCATCTCCACCAGGAGAGAGGAAACTGTCCTTCCAGATGGTCCTGCCTACCTTCCTATGGTTCTATGATTCCTCTCCTCTACTGCACCTCACTTCTCCTGTCATCCTTTTTAGGATGGTATCCTACTGACCACAGTGACCATCTGCAAAGTTCCACAGGAACCAAAGAATGCACAGAAATAAAGACCAAGTCCCTTATGATTTCTAGTTTCCTGAATCAATTGTAATTTCAAGTCTGCTAATTCTTTCAAAAATAAGCTCATGGAATTAGCTCATCTGACTTTCTTGACCAGCCACTGAAGCTGATAAAAAAAATCCATCACTTAACTGTGATGGAAAGCATTGAAAGGACACTAGAGACAGCTGCTACATGGTGCCCATTACAGCATCCTGCTAAGAACAAGTCTTCTTACTCATCTGCATAGACCAGACCCCCATGAACGTTCAGTACCCCAGGTCTCTCTTGGAGACACTAGAGCTATGCCAAATCCCAGCTACTTCTGCTCCATTCTCTCTCTGGGCACAAGTATCACAAAACAGGCTGAACTTCTCCCTGCTCCGTGACTGCAAAGAGCAGATGACCTCCCTGGACATACAGACTGCGCTCGGTACGATGCGGGGCTCGTAACAGGAGCTGCACAGACTTCCTGTGCCAGGGAGAGACAAATGTTTGAGGTGTTCAGTCCATCCGAACTCCCCACTCAGCTGACAAAGGTTCCCTCTCCAGGCCTGCGTGGGAGAGGACAGATGTGAACGCTACAGCCAGACCCCATGCAACTCCCTCCCCGGTTTGTGAGCAACGCAGTCCAGAAGCAGCCCCTGGTACAAACATTTGCTTCAGCAGCTCCGACCCCAAAGCTCCCTCTGAGGGTAGCAGTGTCCCACACAGAGGGGCACTTTCTACCTTCTGCACCGATTCTGTACCGCTGGAGGTAAAACAATTACCTCACTACAGTCGCACACCAAACTCCCTTCTGGTGGAATTCACATCAGCACTACTGCAACTTTATAACATCTGAATTATAAAAATGTCTGCAAAGGAGGCCAAGAAAAACAGCTTTTTGTTCAGAGGAAGCTCTGTGGTCAAGATGATGTCATCAGAAAGCGCCAAATTAATTTCCTGTGGTTACATCCTACAGGAAATCCAAGAAGTTCAGCTTTCTTGCTAAACCAAGTAGTCATTTGTTGTCAATAACTGTTAATTATGTGCCCAGATGTGTCATAAACTAAGAACAATCATGATCAGCCTTCATTCCCTGGATTCCTCCCGGATCAGTTATTGGGATCTGTTTAGATCAGCAACCTGAAGTCAGTGAAACTCACAAGCACTCGTGTCCAAGGCTCTGGGAAGCATGGGTTTCTGTGCTCACCCCAGCACAGCTAAGATGTTCCTGCTATTTTCCTCAACAGGGGGATCTGCTGCTCACAGCAGCACCACAGAGGAGGAGCAGCTATGTAGATTAGACTCTTAGCAGGAACAGGGACCCCTAATCACAAAAACTATAAAAATAATGACGAGTAACAGCTTTTCTGCTCTGCATGAACAGAAACAAGGAAATAGGAGGAATGTGGGAGGTTTTCCAGATGGTAAAATAATCATGAAAATGTCTAGCAGGTCCTTCCTCCAGTCACAGTCCTTCCACAACCTACTGAGAGATGCATCTCTCTAAGGCTTACTTGATATTTAATCTATAAACTAACACTTCGGTAAAGCACTTCGCGAACTCAGACGGGTCTTTGCAACAACTTATCAGTGGGCAAACAATCTCCCCCAGCGTTTAGATGTCCCCAAAACTGCCAGCATTTGCATTCGCACCGGCCCTGCTGCCCCCCGGCGCTCCCCTGCCCGCGTGCAGCCCAGGAGCCTGCCTCCCTCTGCTCTCCCATCCACAGCAGAGGGGACCCCACTGCAGGGGAGGGGAATAGCTTTGGTATCTGTAACTTGCCCTGAAACGATGACTCCATCCTTACAGCGACCCTTTGGTAGAAATCTCTCGGGACAGACTCCTCAGTCTGCGCAGGACGCTGCCCTTGGCTGGCAGGGAGCCCAGCGTAACACCTTGAGTGCCGAATGGTGAATGGCCAAGGCAAATCAGATCCAGCCCAAGCAACCCCGACACCTCACACAACATTATATGTTCAGGTTTGCGAAGATTCTTTTTCTTTTCACTACTTTTTAACCAAAGCATATTTATGTGAGCATTCAGGACAGGGAGCTAGCTCATTACTCATCTGGAAAAGATACAACGTAGGATGCATCCTACAGAATCTGAACTGGTGGAACCTCTGTCACAGGGAAAACAAGCCAGGACTCAACTGTTGTATTGACACCTACACCAGCAGCTTCTACTCTCAGCCCCTAGAGCCTGTGGGCTGTGGGCAAAAGAAGGGGAAGGGAGAATGAGACGGAACGACATGCTCAGAGCCACGTGGAGACCAGAGGTGGGGGAGGCAAAAGGACAAACCAAGTGCCCTGCCAGCTGTGCTCACATACTGTATCTACCGGTGCCAACAATTTCCTTAGCAAAAGGCAAGTGAACGTCTCAGAAGAGAAATTCTGTAGCTTCCACATTCTCAGGATAAAATGGGGTGGACAGACAAGGCTTCTTGGCATGTTTTTATCTCTCCAGAAAACCACACAGTGATGACTCCCAGTGTGGGCTATTTATGAAGCTTCCTACCTCTCTGTCCTTGAGTTTCATGGCGAGCACCAGCTGATGTCTGTGGTTAGTAAGGGCCTCCCGGTAATTTCCTTTGGAGAAGAATGCGGAGCCCAGATTTCCATGAGCTCGGCATTCTCCCGTCTGGTCACCTGAGTCACATGCAAACAAAACAAAGGTTAGCTACCAAAGGTGTTGCTGGAAGTACCCAACAGAAAGACTGGAACATGCTGCACAAGTGATGCTCCAGTGCAAGAACCAGTATCAGAAAAAACTCATGTTTAACACAGAGTCAAACCTCTCCTCTTCCCTGGCCTTCAGAATCTTCTACAATAGCCATCAACCTTCTTTTAAAACTTGTTTTCATTTCTGCTTTGGCCTAACACTTGGCAATTTCCCACTCTCTTATGTTTATTCCTTCCTTGACATTAGCAGTTTGATTGCAAAAGTAAGCCAGTGGCACAGGCTTAAAACAAGCCAAGAACGTGCCAACCTTCTCCAGAAAGCAATTCTGCAGCACAGCTCCACTCAGACACAAAGCTCTCCTAAGCAGAGCCCTGTGTCACTATCTTCCCCACCTCTGCAAGGCCAGCCCTTCTGTCTCACATACTGTCTCCTCTCCTACAGCACCCTGGAAGCTTGAAAGCTCTGACTGTTGTTCAGGATAAACAAGAGGGATTTTCCAGTTTGTTTATTTTTTAAACCCTCTTATTCATCCATTTTCTCACTCCTGACTTGATCCTTCCCTGGCAACTGCCTCAGAAGATCAGACCAAGCACCTTTTGCCACGGAATTCTTGAAAAAGTAGACTGCTCCATTTAAGACTCCTTTAAGGTTTTAAGCTCAAGTCTACATAGGGGATGAGACCAACTCCTACATACATGGCACCAGAAAATTACAGGCATTACATCCATTAATCACCGGCCCCCTCATACCCCCAGGCAAACAGGGCTGCACAAACCTGTCTGTAGTTTGCACATTTCAGAAATTTCAGATTTGATTTAGTAGTTTGTGAAATTCCACAGAAACCTGAGCATTACAGAGATGATGACCACTAACACAGGCTGGACTTGATGATCTCAGAGGCGTTTTCCAGCCTCAGTACTTCTGTAATTCTGTGAGCCACTGTTAATTTCTTCCATCTGTACAATACTTGAGCGAGCGGAAGGAGAACTCTTACCTAAAGTCTTGGCTACATCCAAGTCCTGCTGCATGTATCCAGTGCTTTTCTCCGTGTTCCCGAGGGACCAGTACGCACTGCTCAGGGCAGAGAACACCGATCCCCGCAGCTTTAGGCTGCAAGTGCCGATCTTCAGGGCAGCCTCCAGCACCACCACAGAGGCCCCATGGTGGCCCGCAGTCAGAAGTTCCTGGCCAATCACAGACACCACAACAAAGGGGCTCTTGTCCAGCTTCATCTTCTGCAGTTGTTGATAGGTGGGCTCCAGGGACTCTGAGATACAAAAATGAAGGCTGAGTTACTCAAAACCCCATGTTATTTAATCTAGACATCACCTGCACAACTGGATTTACACTATGGAGAAGACCTGGAGAGATCTTCTGTGCCTCTCCGAGAGAGCAAGCTCCTGGAAAGGGGACCAGAACAACACATAACAGCTACTGAGGTACCTGCAGAGTGCGTAGCATAGTGGGACCAAGACTCTGAGCAGCCAGTACAGGCTATACACACTCTCAAAGTAAAACCAGTACTTTATAAGCAAGGCTGATCTAAAATGTGCCAGATCAGTCAGTGGGAGGATAGCATCTGGAAAGCAGCAGCGCTGAGAAGCACAGTAGGGAACAGCGGTGAAAATACACAGCTGCAGTGCAACAGCACAGCGAGGTCATCCAGCCGAGTCTGGGGATGCTTACACAGAAATACTGAATCGCCTGCATTCTGAGCACAGCCACGGCACCTGTGGGTACCAAGTGAAATTAGCTTCACAAGGTACCTGCTATATAGGACAGAAACTTCCAGATGAATTAACTTTAGAGGATGGAGAAAAACAGTGTTAAAAAAGGAAACACCAACGGGGATATTTTTTCATTTCAGCACTTCTTGGTCCCTAAGGCCCAGGGCCTGCAGCAGCCTCTGCTGAGAATAAGAAATGCCGTGTTCTCTCCTGGGAAATACCATTAGGACACTGCAACACAAAACCTGTAAGTACCACAGACAAGATGCTGATGTATTCTTCTGGGCAAACACATTTAAGACTCCCTTTTCCCAACGGCCAAGCACCAGAGCATTGTAGGAACTGGTTCCAAGGAATAATAAAGCCACAGCAGTGCACATCCCTCTGTCTGCACTGATACCGGACAGAAGACAAACGATGGAGGACTCCATCAGAACTGCTGCACAACAGCAGTCTGATTCAGCTCCAGCGCCTCTCAAGCTGAGCATCACCATCTTGCTGTCCCACCCTATCGGAAGAATTTTTTTTTGTTTCTCCTCCAACTTTGGGCTCCTTTCTCAGCACCTCCTGACTCATCAGAGAAGCCAAATCTGTAAATCTCTCCTTTCAGGCCTTGAGGTTCTTCCCTGACTCAGATGCTGCCAGAGTCACCCGTGGAGTGCAACGACCAGCTCTAAGCACTTCAGCAGAAGATCACCATCCCTGAGAAAACCTGCTGCTTACCTCGCATGGGTGATTTCATGGCGGCCTCGACCATGCCAACCAGAAGCTGAAGACTCTTGGGATCTTGAGCCAGTCCTGACGCAAACGCTGCCAGTGCATCTGCATGACGTCCAAGATACTGAAGGGCCACACCCTGTCGGAAGTATGCCTGAAAAGCCAAGGGAAGAAGAAATGCTCATTACTTAATTGGTAGAAGTCACAAATAACAGATCTGCCTGTGACCTCGTACTGGTGGACGCCGGGCTACGTGATCACGTGCTGGCTTCACACTGGCTATAATCAGAAAAATCCAGCTCACGGTTTGGTTTGTGACTGCCACCCAGTCACTCATCCCCTTAGAGTGAAAGACTTTCTCAACCTCTGCAAGCACTCTGAACTGTTCTGGAGACCAGGGATGGTAATTACTACTATGACAAACCTTTCCCCTTGAACTTGACCAGTTACTTAACTACCAAATGCTCATTCTCAAGACCTCCATTTCAGTTCTTTGGCTCACACAGCTCACAAAACTTGCTCCTTTCTCACCAGCTCTTGCCAAAAAGTCCAATATAAACATGTAGTACTAGCAGAGACCAAAATGCACTGAAAGATCAATTTACAATGAAACACGACACAAAGACCTAGACAGGACCAGAACCTTCTTTCTCCACACACCTAATGCAGACACTGCCCAGCATCATCCCTGTTGTTGGATGCACTATTTATACACACATATAATACATGTATATGTGCATGTGTGTATGTATACATGCACCCCTGTGATCGAGGCTAGACACTCATAATTCTGAACATGTTCACAACAGCATTTTAACTAGTGTCTTCCTTTTCAAGGAAGCCATTCATGGGAAGGTACAACACCTTCAAAGTCATTTAGATCTCTTGGCACCATGTATTTCCACTTCTCCATCAGCAACGACACAAATATGCAGCTGCAAAGCATTCCCAAACAGAGTTTCCACATCCCCCTAAGTTGGGACACCAGGAACCTACGGACAAAGCAAGAAGTGCAGAGACATGTTCTGCTCACACACAAAGCAACGGCAAAGCCTCAGCTCAAAGGGATCCAGAGCTTCCTTGAGAGCTACTGGGCAAGAGATCACAGAAACCACGATCCAGCATTTGCTGAAAGTACTCGGGTGTATTTGCAGCACGTACACCTTGACACCATGCTATAGAAAGGTCCCGAATCTCCAAGCACCTTTGATGCCTACTATTCAGGTTTTTTCTTCATCTCCAGCTAATACCTTTCTGATGCAAACTTTGCTGCACTTTTGGTTTGAAGCTCCTTTGGTTTGAAGCTATTTCAATAGCCCAAATAAAGCTGTCGCCACAGAAGGTAAAACATTAGTTACATTTCTTAACAAGTGCTTTAAGGGCATAACGCCGCTCCTTGAGACTGGCTCCGAGCATTGCCCCCACGGATTAGACTTCATCACTGTTTCTCTCCATCTGCAATAGAAACCTGCACTCAAGATACATTAAGTATACATCTGTGGAAGTCTTTTTATTTAAACAGGATAAATCTCCAATTAATATCCAAACTGGTATTTCATTAGAGCTTTCAGACACTTTTGGAATCCGATCCAGGGAGGAAGAGATTAAGTAAAATCAAAAATGACATGAGAAATTTATAGATATGAATATTTAATCTCTTTTCCATTAGTAAGCCTTGACTGTAGAACCACTTTTAATGAATTCAATGAAAGCAAAAATTCTTTTCATTAACCTTTAGTATAAATGTGTTTTTATTGAACCAAACAAGCTACTGTACTGGAAAATCAAGTCAATGTTAATTAGATTACTAGCATGAAGCTTTAAATCAAAGAAAATACAAAAGAACTAACAACATGCAGCGGCCATCAAGCACAAGTCCTCCCAGCAGTGAGTGAGCTGTCACCTAAATCACAGCATACACTTTTCAGTCTTTTATTTCCCCAGAATTATAATTTAATTACTTTCTTTACCACCTGATGACAGAGGTGGTTTGATGCAGCATGTCTCTGACGAGGACCTTCCCAAACAACCAGGCTAGTCCAGGACAAACGTGCCTGCCTGATTCAGTCACCAAGGACGAGAGCACAAATACGCATCAGCCAGCCACAGAATTTCACATTGTGTGGTGATGTCTCCAACATCTCATGCTTTCCAGGAAGACAGAAGCCTGCCCTCTCCTCTCTCAGACGTGCCCTGGCAGCGCACATCAGGGAACACACGGCTACTCCACCACCGCAGAGTCAGCTAAGGCCAGAGACCCTGCACGCAGGGCTTCGGGGCGAAGGCACGTGGAGACGCGTGCCACGGGCAGCGCAGGCAAGCCTCCTGCAGCCTGCAGGAGACAGGAATGCTAGGGCTTCTGTTTCCAAGATTCAGAAGGGACCGTGTAGTGCAATCCTCTCTCACAGCCCACCCTACGCACACAAAAGCTGCAGGACAAGAAGCAAAGTGCTCTTCAACTACACATGCATCAAGAACTGCCTTCTGTGTCTCCCATGGAGGAAAATGGTGAAAGGCAAGCTAAACAGAGGTGAAACCTCTCCCTACTTCCAGTTCTCATACAGAAATCCAAGTGAACATAAGTTCCTAGCAGGAGAAAATACTATTGTACTGGTACAATATCACAAAATGGGGAAAAAAAAAGAAAAGGGGCCTGCCCATGGGTCTCAGAGCACTGTGCAGAGGAGTAATGGGCCAGTTTTTCTCACTAGTGCCTGCTCAAGAACTCTACCACCTTCCCTGCAAGAGAAGGGCCCTACCTGGCTGGGATGTGCCGTGGCTGCACTGGGGACACTGGTTTCTATCACCTGCCCATCCAACCCTGTCGCTTTTGCGGAGCACTGAGCACATCTCAAACACTGAGAAAAGAGTCCTCATTCCCCACGCTCTGCTTACAGAGGAGCCACGACAGGCTCCAGACGACAGAAGAGATTCACAAACAACAGTTCAGCACTGTGCATTTCCAATGTCCTTTCTGGAAAGTGGTTTTATCCCCTCCCTACATCTATTCCTGGAAGTCCCCCCTGGAAACAACTTCATTTGAATACAAACACAACATTGAGTGCCCAAAAGAAAAGCCTATTAATCATAACCGAAAGGAAGATTTTGGCCAATTTTTCTGCTGCAAAACCCCCTTCCTTCCTTTCTTATCCCGTTTCCAGCATATACAGAATGCTCTCTACACATTGTGTTCCCCAGAGACCTTTAACAAAATAAATAAAAAGCATTCACATCACCTATTTCCTCCCCAAGAGGCATTCACAAGTTAGTTTAGCATTGGAATGAAGACACCATATCAAGGGAAAAAATCTGCAAAGAGGAAATGGTGAGAATCACCCTTTGGAAGAGGAGAGGAAAAGGAAAGGCAGGGAGCCAGCAGCTGCAGCTGAAGAAATGAGACAAGGAGCAGCTTTCCAGCCCCAACACAGACAGAGCCTTCCCACGCTTCAGCAAACGTTACGTTTCTAATCACACTGTGCAAAGATAGAAGAGTACTCACTCTACAGTAAAAGTTACATCGATTTTCCAGTGATCCCAGGTAAGAAAAGACCTATTGATTCCTTTCAGGAAAATTAAAGCAATAGGAGAATGAAATTTTGCTAAAGACAAGACAAACGAAGAACAGGTGTTTTCTAACCTGTGTCTTTTTGCATCCTCACTGAGGATCCTCACAAGAAGCTGGAACCATGTTTTTCATTCTTTTCAGTCTCTGCATCATACCTTCCATGAACAAAGCACTCTGCAGCAAGCAAGTCTCACTCAGCTGAAATTTGGCACTAACTGCATCTCCCTCAATGGGAACTATTTTCTCCTCTCCTTGTGTTAGTATGACCTAACAGCGCTCTGCTGCTCCTATCTCCAGGCTGACCAGCATGCCCTGGGCGAACAGCTCCCGCGCTCGACCCTCCAGCCAGGGCCAACTCGGTCTGACATCCGCCCACCAACCTCTCCACAGCCTGCCCCGGCACAGTGGGATCCGGGATCCAGCAACGCTGGCTGGGCTGCAGCAGAGTCAGCATCTGCCCACCCTGGCATCATAGAATCATAGTGGTTGGAAAGGACCTCCCGGGTCATCAAGTCCCACCTTTGTCCTAGCATTTCTCTAACCACTACACCATATCCTCAAGCGCCACATCTAATCGTTCCTTAAACACCTCCAGGGATGGTGACTCCAGAACCTCCCTGGGCAGCCTGTTCCAGTGCCCAACCACCTCCC